>JALPQI010008216.1:0-54932 GCA_025490895.1 Thaumatotibia leucotreta
GTCGATATATCGGTGGAAATTCAAAAGAATCCGTCTGATTCCAGTTGGAGCTTATAACGGAGCTACTAGGCACGCCGTCGCTGGAGGACATGCGGCACGCATGCGCCGGAGCGCGCGCGCACATGCTGCGCCGCGCGCCGCGCCCGCCCGCGCTCGCCGCGCTCTACACGCTCTCCGTGCAGGCCACGCACGAGGCCGTACACTTGCTGGCGCAGGTGAGGATCCAGTCACACCTAATGCGTGTGCGTTGTATTGTATGAAATTCTACAGTAGATGGCGCTCATTTTTTTTGCTCGTGCTGCACACCAATCGGGTGTGGCTTGGATAATAAAAAGCAAGCCGATGCGCGCGAACGGTTCGCGCAGAAAACTCCGCGGCACAGACGCGTCGTACGAACGGCACTGGAGCTCTCCGCGCGTATGGCCGGCACGTACGGACACGTCCGTTTCTCTTTAAAATGTTTCCTTAGCTTAACACCTATGACCTATTCGTCGAGTTTCCGTGTAGTTGCCATCAGAACATGCACTCTTAAAATCATGAAAAAAAAATAAAATTATATCTGTATATATTGACTACTATTCAATTTACCTTACGGCCTGTTTCACAATCTCCAGTTAAAGCTATCTGTCAGATAAAAAATAACACTATCTCTTTCTTTCACCTGGAAGAATAAAGAGAGCGTGTTATTTTTATCTGACAGATAGCTTTAACTGGAGATTGTGAAATAGGCTCTTAGTAGAATAAATAGTTTATTTGTAATTATGTACAGTTAGTTTGCATAAGTAATATTAACCTGAAGGAAGAGCGGCGCCACCCAACACAGGCATTTTTTGCTTACCGGGCGGCTCCATCACCTAACATTATTAAATTGTGTTGTATTGCAATAAAGTTTTATTTTTTATTTGACTCTAAAGCCATAACAATAGAGGCGTGCTCAGATATGTGAGCACTGTGTCTGCTCCAATTATCTGATGGCGACTGAATACACTAAAACTAGCCTAACATTTCGTCCCCCAAAATTCCAGATGCTAGTATTCGACCCGGCGAAGCGCATCTCCGTAGTAGACGCGCTAGCGCACCCGTACCTGGAGGAGGGCCGGCTGCGCTACCACTCGTGCATGTGCCTGTGCTGCTACAGCGCGCCGCCGGCCGCGCGGCACTACTCGCCCGACCTGGAGCCCGTCGCGCCGCAGCCCTTCCACGACGGCTGGGAGCGCAAGCTGACCGCCGTGCACCAGGTCAAAGGTAAATCCGTCGAGCTCTGACTTGTGCGACCGCAAGCTCACCCGCGCCTGCAGTGTTATTCACTAAGGAAACCGCCTTGCTGTCAGCGCTGTGTCAGTGCTGCGGCAGCGTCGAGCCTAAAAATGGTATTCACTAATGTACTTTAAACGACACTAGTGCTCGGCGACGAATGTGGCGTGAGCTGGAACTACATTGCGTCGAAAGTTTGACGTTTAATGTATGAACTTCGTATTCTCTAACGAAAAACAGCGACGAACTCGCCCACAACCTCGCTCACAGCCTCGATTCCTAATGTCAAATCAAACAGCTAGGATTTTAGACAAGGCTGTCTCGACATCGAGCTCGTTGACGAACGCAGCGTTGAATGTGTCAATAAGAGAATAGCATAGCTGGTCAGAGCCTTTGGTTGCCTCACACGGCCTTACACTAAAGCCCGTCTCTCACAAGGCGACTTTCAAGCGATTCGCGTTTCATACCCGTATCGTACGCGTCGCTTGTGAGTAGCCGCCATATTGATTCACGACCTTGCGCACGCGAGACGCGTCGACGACACGTTTGATATCAGTCGCTCGCTACTGTCGTTCTGGTCGCACGCTACTCGAGTCGCATACGCGTTGCAGACGAAATGGCGGCGGCGGAACTTTTTAATTTTCATTTCGTACAGGAGGTGGACAAATATGCATGTTTGTACAATTATGAGCTGCCAGAGTATGTAACAGAAAAGGCGTGGATTGAGATTGAAAAAATAAACTTAAATTATTAAAGGGTATACGGATGCACCCAGATTCGTTTTTTTATATATTAGCTTGTTTTTGTAATAAATATATAGCAAAATATTGTCTTCATCACTCGAGTTACTAGACATTGTCGCACGAATGTGTTCCGCAACTGATGCAAAATAGTCTCAAACGAGTAGCATACCGGTAGGCGACCAAGGTTTGCGTCTCAGTCGCGTAGCATTTGAATAGCCTCGTGAGAGATGGGCCCTAAGGCTTGAGTGGCAGGCGTCGAGCGGAGCGTGCAACGTCCCGTCCGAGTATTCAAGGGATTTGAGCGGCGTGCACTCGGGCCACGCGCATACGTTTGGATTTGTTTAACCCTTAAATGCATGGTGTAGTTGGTGTTTGAAAACTAGATATGTATGTTATGTTCTTAAGGTTAATTTTGCAAGGAAATTTATTAACTTTCAAACTTAGTGAGTCGTTGGCGTAACTGTATTAAAAAAAGTTTTATGTGTTTATAAGCAAGATGGCGGAAATTTGTTTTCGTTGCGTGCGTTTAGCGGTTTTTAACAAAGTAAGAAATTATTTTTTATCGTAATTTTGTAATTCATACCATAACGATTTTACAATTACTGAATTTAATGTACTTTTCAATCTAAAAGTAAATTATATTTGCATGTTTTATCATGCAAGATTTTGCAAAAAATTGATAATGTATGATGTATCGAAATTTTGATTACCTAAGTAGTAGTACAAATTCCATCCAAAATATGTCCACAATTTTTTTTTCTATTTTTCTCGTGCTTGCGACGCCATTAGGTATGCACATTTTGTTTTTGGAACGAAAAGAAAAAATCATGCATTTAAGGGTTAACATGGACGCCTAGCTGCACGCCGTGCCAAACGCCCAGGTCGAGCGTCTACTTAGGCCTTAGACTTGGCGTATGTCTTGAGTGGCGAGCGGCGTATCCGGCGGCAACAGTCCGTCGAGCGTCCAAGCATTTTGAACCACTCACCCCTCAGGATGCTTAGCCAAGTTGCCAAGCGCTAGCGCTTTGTAGCGTATCGTAGTTTTCCCTCTCTGTCACTCTTTCATATTAGAGCGACAAAGACAGTTAGCTGCGATTGGCGATTAAGCGCTAGCGATTGGCAACTTGGCTAAGCATCCAGGTGGACTCGCTTACGTTTTCATTTGTTTAACATGGATGCCACGCTGCACGCCTCGTTCTATCGTCTTCTCAGACTAAACACTTATTCACCCCGCCATGCGTTTCGCCTTTTGTAAGCGGCAGCACATGACTTGTCTTGTTCTATTGTGTAACTTGAGTAATGATTAATTACGGTTCGCTAAAGCTGGCAATGCTTTGGTCTGAGCCTGTAAAAAAGGTGACGTGAACATGGGAGTCTATAGATATGATTTTCGATAAGTACTGTAGCTACTAATTAAATAATTGTATAGTACGACACATTGAAATGCAAGCTGGTTTCCTTTGGATTCCCTATTTCTGAAGATGTACCTAAATGATCTATAAAAACCGTATTTTTTTAACTGATCAACAGTCACATTAAAACAAATTGCTGTTTATGAAGATTTTATTACATGAAATCTTTTCAATAGTATATTGACTAATATATTGTTGGTTGACAATCAAAACTCACTAAGTAACAAATACCTACTTGAAATAAAGCTTATATCTCAGTTCTGATTTAATACTGACATAAGAGGTTGCTAAGAGTAGTGACAGTTTTATTGTGAGTTTTGCTTGTCAGCCGACGATATATAATTTACTTGATGGGCTAACGATAGTTCAACATTTGTATCGTCTCAACCTCTAACCCTACCGCTTATCATTCCGCAGAGGAAATCCACAAGTTCATAGCGGAGCAGCTTCAAACGTCCCGCGTACCGCTCTGCATCAACCCACAATCCGCCGCGTTCAAGAGCTTCGCAAGGTAAGCGGCCGCCACCGCCACCGCCCACCGCCACCAAACGACACTAGGTGATTTCTTTGCGATACATACCTCCACCTATACGCACCCGAGTGCCACGATACCCGAGACCGGTCAAAAGGGACCCGCGCACACGAAAACAGGATGCCTAGCCAAGTTGCCAATCGCTAGCGCTTGCTAGCGCATCGTATTTTTCCCTCTCTGTCACTCCTTCATAATAATCCGACAAAGAGGAAAAACTACGATGCGCTAGCAAGCGCTAGCGATTGGCAACTTGGCTAAGCACCCAGACGTTCCGAAATTTTAACCCCTTTTTGATATCCCTTCCTGAGTAAATTTGGTTCCCCGATATCGTGTGCTCTCTTGAATAAGAGACCCTTTTGATTCGGATCTTTTAAGCCCCCCTGCAACGCGCGGACAATACTGTTTTACGTTCGTAGATTCTTTAGCTTACAAACTAAGTCTGTATTGTATTACTACAAGAATAACGCTCGGATTTTATTGCAGTTTTATTCACACTTGCTTCACGGAAGTAAGAGGAAAACTACAAATAAATCTAGGTGTAATTCTTGACACAGTTACAATTGTTTGTGTCATGTTGAAGTTAGTAGATAGATTATGTTGTGTATTTACGGCTTAGATCTTGACATAACCAATTGTAAATTTATAATGAACTTTTTAGATTTTCCCATTCGGCACTTTCATTTTAAAATGCGCCAGTGTTGTCTCAGCGTATGCGAAACAAAGATAATAAATCAGAGAAAGCAAAAATGGTCATCACAACTATGTGTGGCACGGTGCGATCCGTTAGTGCACGCCAGTGTCGTCCCGCTGAAGTGCTCAAGCGAAGGCATCGCACAAGTGAAGCGCCTATGTCGATCCTTCCTCCTCCCTCCCGCCTCGTAGTGTTGTGTAGGTTTGTGCGACTGTACCTGTACAGTCAAGTCACCTACGACGGCTCCCGCCAAAGCCCGACTCTTGCATGGGTTTATTTTATATCGTTTATCTATAAATCTCTCGACGCTTCCGACCCGTCGTTGTACATACTGACGCCGCTGTTTCCGAGCATAATCAACCCTCTTGAAATGGTGGTGCCTTGCTTTCCTCACGTAGCACCGCTGTTGTGAGTAGTTGAATAACGTTCTGCTTTTTTTCTGTGTTCCTGCGACAGCTCTAGAGCGGGTTCGAAAGCAAAAGTTTGTTCCCCTTTCAAGACGGCGGCAAAAATACTACTGCTATCGCCCGTGATATTTCTGTGCGCTGCGTAGCCTCCAGTCCGCCGTAAGCGCTTCCGCACGCTCTCTTGTCCACCGCTGGCAGTACTGAACCGGCCCACGCACACGGGTGTTCTTGTTATCTATATATTATTACTAGCGTACGGACAATTGGTGGCAAATTTCACATAAGCATCCGTGGAGTCGATATATACTTGTATTTATGATTAAATTAATAAATAATTTATCTAAGGTACACAAAATGCGTCTACTGTGCGCGACCTGTTAAAGGAATAATCATAATCAAATAAGATAGGAAATTAATGATATATTTAGTTCGTAAAGCCGTAAATATTTGAAAAAAAAAAATGTTTATTGAACTCTTTTAGAGTACCTACTTTTCAACTACAGGGTTGGGCGGATTAAGTGTCCTATTGAAAAACATTCGTTTATCTATTGAAATATAACTGTTTTTCATACCATGTATATCATTTTTAATCGTCGATTTAATCAGCTTCATGGCTTCTGAAACTCATTTTCATAACATTTAGTTGTATATATTTTTAAGAACAAATGTAAAAAGCGGCGTTGTTGGATAATGGTGCAGCGAGCATTAAAAATCGGGCGAGATTATCTTCTGACCATAAAAGTAAATATCAACGTATGTTTTAATACTGCACCCCATCAATTGTTTCAAGGAGTCCTCTGCTTCCAAATTCAAGCCGAAATTGGGTAAGCTTTAAATGATTTGAGTCAGCAAAGTACCAATAAGCACCCATGGGCATTTTTTACGAAACTGTGCCTCTTATTATATAATCTTCGATAAAATTATTAAATTGAAGAGGGGTTAATATTTTGCGCACTGCAAAATAATCACAAAATGTGTGGCCTTTATAAAACAGATAATTTATATATGTGCCTTCTCTCTTTAAAAAATATAAGAGTTAAATACAAAAAGTCGAATAGGCGGCACGAAGGTCATTTTTCAAACAAAATGCATTTTCATTGCAAGAGTTTGGTAAATGCCAGATTGATTATGGGTATAGTGTTTTACTAAGAACTAGAAAGGAAGGTGTTTTAGTTACAAATTTATTCCAAAATGTTAATCAATCAGGGTACAATATGATAAGAAGAAATACCAAGTTATAGCCAAAATTATGAGGCTGATATTTACCTAGCAAAATACGCTAAATCTTTAGATAACTGAAATGCTATAAATATTTCCATATACAAATCAGTGCAGAGTTTTATTGAGACGGGTTAAGGCTAAGATTCAAGTTTATACTAGGGTTAAATAACCAAATATGACATCACATGGCAGATAAGGTAGTGCGTGCCGGATGAAATTCCTTATATGACATAATGCTTAAAATAATACATGTTAAAGGGGAGTTTATCAAATTTATCAATTGCTGCGGTAAAATAGAGAATGTTTCTGATATAAATAACACCAAAATTTGTAACATTGTCTTGTTTTTACACTTTTATACCACTTTTTAACTAGGACACTTAATCCGCCCAACCCTGTGTTATCGTGTTTTATTTATTCGCTGTGGCTTAATAGCAAAGCACAAAAAACATAATAAAATTCCTATAGTGTTCCGTTTCATACTTAAAATTATGCAATATTATTGCGATCTTTAATTCATTTAAACATAAAAGTCAACTCAATTGATGCATATGTGAAAAATGCCAACAACTGTCCGTACGCTAATTATTTTATTACATCAAAATAATTCATAGTTTTATTGACAAGGACAATCCTAGCCGGGTGTATTTTATCAGCCGGTTTTCGGGAACGTTACGCGGTAAGGCTATGTTCTGTAAACTGATGAAGCTTTGTACATTGTTTTCGTAGTCTGCTACAGCCAATATTTTTATATCATAAAATTAAGTTGCGTTTTTTCTATATCAAACCAACATCGCCTTACCCCGTAGACGTGAATTCGGTAATTTCAAAAGGGTTGATTGATAAATTATTCGGTCCGTCGTTGTCCGGTTCGGTTGCATGCTGACTCCATTTCTTGCTGTGAGTAGTCTTATTTTCATGGCAACCTTACTTAGGCAGAAGTGTACGTTTTTACATCTTATTTCATTGTCATAAGGTTCAAAAGTGAGAAAATAACTTTGATGTGGACTTCAAAGGAAATGTGTCTCGTTTCGCATGTTTTAATAAGGAGATAGACGCAAATTTAATATACAATTACCGCCTTATTCATAAAGGGCTCCTAACTTAGCAAGCCGATAGTTATTGTTTGTCCGATTCGCTCTTATCAAAATATCTATAAAGGCGAAAGGGACAAACGATACTTAGCGCCTTGCTAAGTTAGGAGACTTTATGAATAAGGAGGTTAGTTATTGGTTATGTTCTATTGTCATGCTAGATACTATGCCATGAAAATACTATGCTACTCACTCACGCATGAAAATATTATCTTCAAATTCTATAAGAACTTGCTTCATTTCGATGAGCGAATTCTCAATGAATTTGAAGAAGTAATATTGGGGTAAAGTTTTTTTTTAATATGGATAGAGGGCCGTTGCGCCGTCCAAAGTTCCCTTCCTATTTATACCTACTTTTAAGGATTAAGCTTTGTTGCTGTAGTGATAAAGTTTATTTTCTAAACAAGGTTTAAATAGGAAAGATTTTGGATGGCTTCGTAGTGCATGAGTAGTGGAGAGAGCACAGTGCCATGCACTTTGGTTGTGGTGATTTTTGACTTTTATTGCTCGTTTAATTTTAAAGGAAATTTTATACAGTAGATTCTTATTGGACAGTAGTGATTTGTGATGCAGTTTTGCTATTTGAATTCTCTTTTATTATCATAGTTTTTGAACTGAATCTTTAATTGGAATTGCATGCATATCTTGGTAAGTTTGTTGGATTCGCGCGACATTTGTAACGAATACGAATATGAAAATGTTTCTTTTTTAGACCACGTGAAAAATAATTAACTTATATTCACTGCCGATGTTTTGAAAAGTCACGTTTCTACATAAAACAATAGGTACTAAAACAATTTGGAAAAAAATAGATTTATATAATTTAATTTACAAACACGTCAATGTACAGTCGATGTCATGGAAATCATTACGGTTTAGGTGTTATAAATATATTTACACGAGTGTATTGCCTCGACATCAAGGTCGTGTAAACATATTTTTCGGACGCTACGATATATCTGATGGCGTCTGTACAATTGAAACTCGATAGTTATCGAGTCGTAAACGGTTACAGTCGAAAAGTTTCCTTCAAAATTGTATTAGATTCCAAAAGGGTATTTCTCAGAGCGTAAACGGACATCTCATTCATCTGGTCATGTTTTTTTGGAAGTGGCTGCATCTTTTGGTACCGTTTTCGGTCGTCAGATACAGCACCCGTTTTTCTATAAGACAACCAAAACCAATCTAAAATCATTCAGCCACTTCCAAAAAAAAATTGGTTGCCTGTAAAGTCGGTATACGGGCGAAAGTTTTACGTGACAACGACTTTTTATGTCTGTCTCTCTCGCTCTTAGGCGGGCTAACCATGCTCTCATTGTGAGCGCATAACGTGAGCGGAGCGTAACGCAGTTTCTTGAAGTGTCAATGTCACCCGGCAAACCAATTTATAAGACGTTGTCACGTCAAAACGTGACCAGATGAATGAGATGTCCGTTTACGCTCTGAGAAATGCCCAAAAGCGTTTCGTTACAAGTATAACGTGGAATCCAACAAACCCGTGGCTCGGGCGCCCCTCCCCCTTGCCGGCTGACGCCCCGCTGTTGCAGCTCCACCGTGGCGCACCCCAGCGAGCTGCCGCCCTCGCCGCACCAGTGGGAATGACGCCCGACGCGCGCCATCTACACCACCCGATAACTAGGGACCCGTCTACTGCTGACTTTACACGAACCGTCTCCACTTCTGCTAGTAGATAAGACGCGATGGAGCGCACGCTAGCGCTTTGGTCGCGACGACTCTCCAACTTAGTCGCCGGTCACGCGAAGGATATACGACGGAAGAAATCGGCAGTGTATGAGCCCTAAAGGATTGCGTCGCGTTCTGACAGTGATACAATGAACTAGTATTATGGTGATGCGAAGCGGGAAAAAGTAGACCGCGTCGCAATTTTTACTCATTTCGTTAGATCCGAAACGTGATCTTAGTAATTCTGTGCTGATACTGGCGAGTTTCGTTCTGTCGGTTGGTTTAATGTACAAAAATGTATAACTTAGGTTTACTAATGAAGTGGCAAGTTTTCGATCGGCACAGAACTAGTCCTTTCGCTAGATTGTGTTTGAGGATTCCTTTGATTTGCTTTCTAATGAAACTATAATCGATAGCTATCTGTAACTAAAATGTAAAAAACCGCACCATACCTCATCGCGATAATAATGTAGAAGCGCATTCGTGTTAGATGTAATCTTTACTCTTTTTAAACATAACGCTTGCACGAGAATTTATGAAGACATTTCAATTCTGAGATTATGACCACAGCAGAACTTTAGCAAAATCGCAGCGAGACTCCACATCGATTAAAACTGATAAAAGACGTTCAGGTTTTGCTGTAGTTTTTATCACAGACGAATATTCCGAACCCATCGAAATTCAAAACTCTTTATAAACCTCGTGTAGCGATGAAAGCAAAGCAAGGATCTGTTAACGCTACTTGTGACGTCACTCTACCAAATATATTTTGTCTTATTTACTTAGCGTAGAGTATAGCGTTGTGTGGGTAGTTTAGCTTAGATTGGATATCGATCGGTGAGCTGACAAGTCCACAGCGACTTATCATATGTACAACGAAAGTCGCCAAGACGACATACGAATAAGTCATCGGTAAAAAGTGAAAAAGACACAGTGAATGATGAAAAGTGAAACTTCGGTATGTCGGACTAATGTAGGTGAACCTACTCACGCTCGAAGTAAGTTGACCCGCTAAAGGTTCAAATGATATGGGGAAATCGACATCGCCCCTTAGTCTAGTTATGTTCATTAATTTAGCGATTCCATGTAATTATATATTTGTATGTAATTAATGTGTAGGTTTCATTGTGTGCCTCATTGTGTTTCGTATGGACATTGCTAGCAATAAATGTTGCAATATAATTAATTATTGTATAATAATATTGGATTTCATTTTATGTGACCGAATTATTGAACGTTTGTGTTCCGTATGTTTAGTTTAATTTTGTAACTAGCTGGCACCGCCGGCATCGTACTTAACGTAGATTGGAGTCGAGTGCTCGAGAATCTCCGTCGGCGGTATTGCCTGACTTCTTGTAACATAAATATTGTGTATCTTAAGCTTACTCCTAAACACCATTGTATGTAACATCGACTGAACATTTTTACGTAGCTAGGATAGATAGAATTAGAAGTATTGAAACTACTAACCTACTCTATACGACAAGTATAAATAGAACAGTTCTCGTAAGTACTATCGCTGCGGTAGTGAGACGTATAGGGAATGTAAATGTAATAAATACATGTGTATTTCAAGCATTTATAGTTTTAGTGGTTTGTAATAAGTATACTGGGGTGTGTTAGTGTGCGTGGTCACTTAGATTAATTCTTCATTGGCAAGTAATCGTATGAATATTCGTATGAAAATTAGTTCGAAATTGATGTTATATTTGTGTTGTCGCTCACGCCGCTAACATATGACTAGAATAGTGACTTTGTGTGAGTGTCGAGAGACGTCGTAGCCTTAAAACTAGTTCAAAACTATATAAACGATAACAAAATGAAAAAAGTGTAAATAAATGAAAGTATAGTATTATTGTTAGGCCCTAGTATGGTTTGGGAGGTAAGCCGTTAACTAAGCTCACAGTATGTACAGTCTATCAAATATATCGGAACGACCAGGGTGCTCATAAATATCTAAGCAGGCCTCTATTGCCATGGCGTTAGAGTGCATTTTCGGGTATTTTTGGCCACCGTGGTCGCTCTGATATATCCGATGACGACTATAGGTTACCCTACTTGTTGCTACCGGAGCGTTTCAAAGTGTAAAGGCCCCGACATTGGTCTAAGGCGACCAGCGGCGAGCGAATCCATGAGTTGGAGCGGGATGCCGATATAGGCACTCCCTCTCGCACGCGTGGTTTTCCGCTAAGCCGGTCGCCTTAGACCAATGTCGTGCGGCACTATTCTTCAGATAAACCTATATTGATACTTTTTAATCAAGCTTTGCGTTAATTCAATTTAACGTCATGTCTATTGCCATTTAGGTTTCTTGCTTGCAAAAGGCCCTATCACATATTTGAGGAAATACTGTTCGAAAATCTAATCCTCTCGGTTGCAGCAAGTAAGTAGGTATACATGAAATTATGTTTCGAGAACGTGTTATGACAAGATCTTGGAAAAATCTTTATTGTCTGAATAGAAAAATTGAAACTTTCGAACGACCCTTAGACATGGCTACATTTGGCAAATACAACTGCTGAACAAGAAATGCTGCCATCTGACATGCGTAAAATCAGTTAGTATACAACTTAGTTATGTCTAAAAACTGTCTTATGGTATGCCGTAATGTGGATCCAGGGCATCCCGTTGTGCTACCGATATTCAGATACACGCTGTATATTTTTGTTTTTCTGTAATTTTAAGTATTGAGAAATTGATACTTTAAAGACTATGGATAAACCAAAATTATCACATGAGGGTTAATTAGCACGTGTGAGCGTTTTTGTCATGATGACGATAAAGCATAAATCCAGCGATATACAAACGCAAATACCGTAAAACGGGTTAATTAGGAATGAAAGGGTAAACAGGAACCAGTTTACCCCAACTGGACTGTTTGTCCGGGAAATTATGTCATATGAAAAATATTTTCTAAACTGGACTCTTACCCCCTTATTCATAAACGTCTGCTAACATAATAAGCCGCAAATAATTGTTTGTCCCTTTCGGTCTTAACAATGTGTCCATAAGAGCAAAAGGGACAAACAATACTTAGCGGCTTGTTAAGTTAGCAGACGTTTATGAATAAGGGGGTTAGTCCCTAACAGACCAGTTTACCCCACCATTCCTATTTACCCTGTCATTCCTATTTACCCCGTTTTACGGTACAGATTGCTGACAATATGTGACCTTTATTCCAATACGTATAAAGCTCACAAATTGTTGATAATTTATAACCAATGGATAAATTGTGCAATAATTTCAAGTGTACCTCGGTACCGCAGCAGGCTCGGTGTATACCTCGCCTTACTCAGTTAACTGACACTGTGATCCGCTAGGCGTAGTTATTTGACGGGGCCGCTACAAGCTTGCATCGATTTACTGTTATGAACCTTATTGTAACCAATAAGGTGTACCAATAATCAGTGTATTTCTGTTTGTAACTATAAAGGACTTTGTCAAACTTTTGGGTGCAAAATGAGTTATTGCCTAGAATTCGGAGAGGTATAACCACATTTTTATCTTGAATACGTTATTTTTTTGTTGTAAGTCAAATGAAATAATGTTTTAGTAGTAAAACAGTACCATTATGACGCTTTCGAAACTTTGGAGCTGGATTTGATATTATTATTTTAAACTTTGCTCTCAAAACCTGTAAGCGCGGGATTTACATTATTATCAATTTTTAATAACTTTGGGGAACATTGGGGAATATTCCCAAATAGTAACATTTCCTATAGTGATTGGGAATTTACCGGGAACGGCCCATCTCTATTCGTAACCATAAAAGTGCACTATTATCAGTCTTTCGTAGTAAACAAGCTTGTAGCTACCCCAACACACATCCGTATACCGTCACTATGTATGTGACCATGTATGTACATATAGTCAAGTGATTATTTCCCGTCTTTACTTATTATTGGTTTTTAGAATTCGCTTACCGATCGACTTTTTTAAGCAAAGTATATTGCAGTCTAGTCTCGTTTTAGACCTACAAAGACATCACATTTTACACGTTTTATTTGATTTCAAGATATATTTTACCCGAAGGGCTAGACTGGGCTATGCTTTAGATATAATTCGTTGATTGGATGTATGTAAATAAGAATATAATAAGTAGACGCATAGAGGTAATCGGCGTTTGTAAAAGATTAGGTGCGCCTGCGCACACTGCGAACACGCTTCTTATTTTATGCCTTGAACATACTTGAACACTACTTAACCCTTTAATGGGTATTGGCAACATATTTGCCGTCTTATAAAAACAAAACTAAATCAATAGAAACTAGTAAAGTTCGAAATTGGACGCTTTAACAGATCTGTCAAATGGGATTAAAAGGAAAAAGGAGAAAAAAAATTAAGTATTTTTTGTTAATTCACCATGTCACGTGACATCAAAATAATTATATTTAAATACAAACGATATCGCCTTTTCATATCTAGCTCAAGTAGTATTACCATTATAATTGTACTCATTTCTTTAGGCGTGTCAGAGCTATGATACACTTTCACGCCTTAAAGTCACTAATTGTACTGGAGTATAACTATCTCATGATTGACTACACTTTCCGCAAAACTATCTGAGAACTGTCTACTGAGAGCGTAATGCTGTTTCTGTTATACTAGTTGCCACTTGGTGAGAGCGAAAGAGACAGAATTACGTCTCAGTTGCCATGAAGTTGTGCGATAAGAATAGACTCGGGTTTGTCTAGATCTCCAGTCTGTTGATGAGATTCAATCATTAAATTGATGTCACTGTCACATCTTAATTTTAAAAAGTCGAAATAACAATAACAATGTAATTAAAAGGTAAACGGTAAACGTACCAGTGCTTTTCGCTGGCAATCGTTGCGTACGTGGCAATATTATGCTATAATAATAGAAGTGACAAACGGGTGGCGTCTTTTAGACACTATGGTGTCGAGCATTGGTGCGTTACCTTACCAGAGTGTGTTCAAGTGTGGTTGGGCTTATGTTAATGTACGTATCGCGTTTCCAGACTTTCAGAGATCTCGTATTGTTTAAGTTCCGCGTACACGACTGTCTTCACATACACAAGTGATCTTTAGTTGTAGTTGGTTAGTTTCCTACGACGGCCAGTCCACGGCTTTTTATTATTATAATAATTTACTCGAATTAATAAGTCAGTGCGGGCTCGTCCCGATTTAATTCAAATGTGTAAATAATAATTACAATATTTTAGTTAATTTCAATAACTATCTTAGTTTGTACTCAATGCCGCCACGATTTATGTAATAATTATAATCCTGATTTTATACTTAAAAACTAAAAAAAAATACAAAAAATGATAAAATGTCGTATTTTCTTGTGATTCTTTTCTATTTACCAGTCGTAATGTACATAGTAGGTATTCTGTGCACTGATAGTCGGTTTTAAGTTACTCTAACTCTAGGTTAAAATATCAAATGGCTGTATTAATTCTCGTTATATCGCCCAAGACAAAATGTTCACTTATAAGACTTAGTAGTTGGAATGTTCGCTTGATGTCAGGACCTCTGTCAACTTTTCCTATGTATAGTTTGTTTTAGTTAATTTTGTAACGGACTAGTGTTTAGTTAATTGTGACAGAGTGTGTGTAAATATATGATACGTGTTTCTGTCGTGTACGGAATTAGTTGCATTTTACCATTGTTGCGACCTGCCAAAACTATTGTAATAATTTTGTAGCGTTATGTCCGCGGCCAAGGCGTTGGGGCTGAGCGATTTTGAGCTTTGTGAGGAGGTGATAAGGTCGCGACGCACTGGCCGCGGCGCAAGCGCGCGAGCAGCAGCTGTAACATCGGGCTCGCGATACTGTAACAATAAACTACTGCATAATTACTATGGGTTTTTATTTTCTCTCTTTTATTCCCTCTTTAGGCACTGGTCCCACCGCGTGCTATTAAGCTATGAACTATCGGCTATAAACACAAACAAAAGATACGCACTCCCGTGTAAATAAAAGAGACACGGCGATACTCGCCCGGCGTTGGTAGCTGATAGCTGTTTATAGCCGATTGTTCATAGCTTAGTAGCTCGCGGTGAGACCAGTGCCTTAAGGTCTTCGCAGTTCGCACACTATATCAACTCAACACCCACTCGACTCAAGTCTAATCATTGAAACTTAAACCCTGTGTCATATGTTCAAGGTTTAATTTCAAAAAATGATATTAAAGTAGTGTACGACGAGTGGCCTACGCATCGTACACTAAAGGTCAACCCCGACTCGTTTGTCACGCAACGACCACACGTTGTCCACGCAACGACTATGCGTTTGCGACTGACGTATATCGAGCAACCATTTTCATTGCTCACTCGTTGACTATTGACTATTTACTCATCGTGAGTGTGAGTAGAGTTCCTGCCGCGTTGGTGTGGAGTTGTTATAATGTGCGAAGACCTTTAGTCTCTTATTTCCTAACCTCTGTTCATACTGCTCTCCTAAACATAAACGCAGTACCTAACTAGATTTGAAATGTCAATCAGTTTACTTTATTCAACTACAAATTATGGTTGTACGTGTGTGACGGCAGTAAGAATACATTTGTCCCCACCCTAAGTTTTCCCGCGAGAGAGCCGTTTAAGGGATTGAAGTATCACTGACCATTCTTGATAGGTGGAAATTGATGATGGGCAGCAGCGTCAAAGCGTCATCATAGTGCGATCGCCAATCCACTTGCCCAGCGTGACGATTATGAGCATTTACCTCCTAATGCGTCTATACGCACAGTTGATAGGAGAGGTGTAAAGTATGGTATACTCATATTATAACATACTACTTATTTGAATCCTCTATGGACATAATTCTCATAGAGATTCTGCTGTTAAGAAAAACTCTGAAGTCAAAATGAAAAAAACAATATATTGACATACGTATTTTATTGTACTAGAAATAATATAAATAATAAATTATATATTTACAATTGGCTTCCGGTTTATCCATTACGTTACGGTAACATATTAATTTTACAACAAAGTTCTCACTACGTCAGTGGTCACAAATTCTAAGAACTTTACATGGTAGCAGAGCGAAAACAGATAAGTACGAAGAAATATAAAAATATGTTACTAGAGCTTTGAAATCGTAAGTACCCCAGTATTCTACTGCTAAACAAAATGTCGAGCACAAAAATTGATCCGCTCAACAAAGATAATTACGATACATGGGTAATTCAAGCCGAAGCCGTCTTAGTACGCCATAAACTGTGGAAATACGTAGAGACTCCCTTGACTCCTGATGCATCTGCCGATGATATAGACAAAGACAGGTTGGCGAAATCGGAACTCATCCTTATCATAGCTCCATCTGAACTTAAGCAAATTAAAAACTGCAAAACTGCTAAAGAAGTATGGGACAAGCTAAAGAACACTTATGCCAGCAAGGGACCTGCGCGCAAGGCGACCCTTCTAAAACAGCTGATCCTAACGAAGCTCGATAGTCAAGATGTACGCGGACACTTGAACAAGTTTATGGATACAGTCGATAAGCTGGCTGATATGGACGTCAGTATTAACGAGGATCTATTAACAATTATGATGTTGTATAGCCTCTCCTCTGAATATGATAATTTTAGAGTTGCTGTTGAGTCGCGTGACACCCTTCCAAAGCCAGAAGAGCTTAAAACTAAAATACTCGAAGAGTTTGAAGCACGCCATAACCAAAATATGACCAATACCGACGAACCTGAAACCTCATATCAAGAAGAATCATTATACGCGTCCTGTCGCATTTGCAAACGAAAAGGCAACATTTTCAAACGCAATCATCACAAAATATGTACAAGTTGTTATAAGAAAAACAATGAGAAGCCTAAGAACAACCAAAACTATAAATCTCATCGTAACAACTATGCTACCCAGTGTCTCCTATTACGCAACAAAAATCCTGAAGATAATTCTTGGGTCCTGGATAGCGGCTGCACTTCTCACATGACCTATCAACGAGATCTGTTTAATAAAATTGAGGAAACATCCAGAAAACTCAACTTCGCGACCGAAGATTGCACAGCAGAGATTGAAGGAAAGGGTACAGTTTCTTTTACAACGAAAAATAAGAAAGGTAACACACTCACACATTTAAACAACACGCTGTACGTACCAAGCCTTTGTACCAACCTGCTGTCGGTTAGCAAGATGACAGATGCCGGCTGTTCTGTCCTCTTCACTAAAAACAAGGCTACAGTTAATAACGAGAAAGCTGGAATTATTCTCCACGCTTACAAAGAAGAAGATGGTCTCTATTATATGTCCTGCAAACCAAGCAAGCAAGAGTGCTATAATACAGTCACTAACCAAGATGAAAAATCTCCAACTGGTACTTCTGAACAGACTAACTTACCAAACATCTACACCTGGCACAGAAAACTGGGACACATGAACGTCAAAGATTTAAAACAAGCACTTAAAAATCAAAACATAGTAGGCTTAAACTTTGACCCTTCCGAAACCCTGCCAGAATGCGAAACCTGTATTCAAGCAAAAATGCATCGAGTACCAGCTGCTCGTGAGAAAACAATTCAACGAACGACTGAATGCTTACAAATAGTTCACTCTGACGTGTGTGGACCTATTCGAACGCCCACAATAGGCGGAAACAAGTACTTTGTTACTTTTACTGACGATTATTCCCGCTACAGTCGAGTGTACCTGCTGAAATGCAAGAGCGAAGTCTTACAAAAATTTAAAGAGTTCAAAGAGTTAGCAGAAACGCACACAGGGAACAAACTCAAAGTCTTACAATCAGATAATGGTACCGAATATATCAACAGGGACTTCGACGCTTATCTGAAACAATGTGGCAGACAGCGAAGACTTAGTGCTCCGCACACACCCCATCAAAACGGATTAGCGGAAAGGAAGCACCGAACCCTTATCGAAAAAGCGAGAGCCCTTCTGATCGACGCATCGGCACCACTAAGTTGTTGGGGCGAAGCAATCATGACTGCGAACTACTTATTAAACAGGAGTTTAAACAGTGCAATACAAGACAAAACGCCATTCGAACTATGGGTTGGTAGAAAGCCTATCATCAACCACCTGTATGTCTTCGGTTCTAAAACTTTTGTCCTCATTAAAGGCACTAATGGTCATAAGTTCGCACCAAAAGCAATTCCTGGCATGTTCGTTGGCTACTCTGAAACATCAAAAGCTTTCAAAATTTTACTACCATCAAAGAACAAAGTGGTGACATCAAAAGACATCCGTGTGATGAAAACAATGTTTTACAACACAACAAACAAAAACAACATCACCGATCTCTTCAACGATGACTGTTCAAACATACCTCCTAAACCTTCAAAAACGTCTAAGATACCGCATAAACGAGTTACAATACAACTTGACGACGAGGAAGAAGGAGATATTACACCACTTGATGACAGCAGCGATTCAGAAGATGAAGATCACAACATTACATTGCAAGAACACTCAGTCAACAGCACTGAAGATGATCATCAACTGGAACCACAAAACTGCGAAAGTGAATATGAATCTCTTTCCGGCTCAAATTTTGTTGATGATGATGATGATGAATCTGTTGATGCTGCTGATGCTGAAAATGAATTAGTTTCACCTCACCTATTAAGAGACAGATCAACCATCACAGCTCCTAAAAGATATGATGACTTTATTAGAGCAGCAGTTGAAGAAATTGAAAATCTTCACAAACCAAAGGAACCTGCATCCTTCAAAGAAGCTATGGAATCTTTAGACAGTGAAAAATGGCGAGAAGCAATGAAAAATGAAATTTGCTCACTGAAAGACAACCAAACATGGGAACTGGTCGACCTACCCAAGGGACGCAAAGCCCTGCCATGTAAATGGGTGTATAAGGTAAAAATGAATCCCGATGGTTCCGTCGAAAGGTACAAGGCCAGAATGGTAATTAAAGGCTATTCCCAGATACCTGGAGTTGACTACGATAGAACGTTCAGTCCAGTGGTTCGTCTGAGCACAGTAAGATCTCTACTCGCAGTCGCCGCACGTGAAAATTTGAAACTGACTCAGTTCGACGTGACAACTGCTTTCCTTAATGGTGAAGTTAAGGAAGAAATTTATATGAAGCAGCCTGAAGGCTATAGAGATGGAACTAAACGAGTCTGCAAATTAAAACGCAGCCTTTATGGATTGAAGCAAGCGCCACGCTGCTGGAATACCTGCATAGCTGAATTTCTACTAAAAGCTGGATTTAAAGAGAGTGAAGCAGATCCTTGCCTCTTCGTGCGAAACAAAGGCGAATCGAAGGTTGCTATAGCTCTTTATGTGGACGATGGACTTGTAGCGCACAACTCAACTGCAGCATGTAATGAGTTTTTGAGAGAACTTAGAGAAAGATTTAAAATTACGACCAAGCCTGCGTCGTACTTCCTTGGTATGGAAATAAAAACTCAAAAGGATAGCTCCGTATCCTTAAGCCAAAAAGCATACACTAAGAAAGTTCTTGAAAAATTTGGTATGGCCAATTGCAAGCCAACCCCTTCGCCCATTATTAAAGAAAATGATATAGCAGTTGATGAAGATGTTAAATTGACGGTGTTGCTTCACGAAACCTTTCAGCACCTACAAAAGAAGATTTGATGCTTGTCAAGCGCATCTTCAGATATCTAAAAGGAACCCTAGAAAAGGGACTAAAATTTACAAAGCAATCACCACCACACTTGGTCTGCTACAGTGATGCAGATCATGGCGGAGATCAAACTACTGGAAGATCGACATCCGGTATGGTGTGCTTATTCTCTGGCGCTGCCATTAGCTGGCGAAGTCAAAAACAACCAACAGTCTCTGTTTCCTCCACTGAAGCGGAGATAATAGCGGCGAGTGAATGTGCACAAGAAATCCTATGGCTTAATCGCCTATTCACCGATTTGATAAATATAGAGAAACCAGTTTTGAACTTGGATAATAAGTCTGCGGTTTATCTTGCGCATAATCCTAAATACGAATACCATAAGCGCACGAAGCACATAAAATTAAAACACTTCTTCGTTCGTGAATGTGTCAGCAATAAAGATTTTACAGTCGAACAAGTACCTGGCGAGACGCAACTGGCTGACATGTTTACTAAGCCCCTATTTGGACCTAGACTTCAAAATTTAAGTTACAGAATGGGACTGAAGAATTTAACATCAAATTCTTAGAACATCCGAGGATGTAAAGTATGGTATACTCATATTATAACATACTACTTATTTGAATCCTCTATGGACATAATTCTCATAGAGATTCTGCTGTTAAGAAAAACTCTGAAGTCAAAATGAAAAAAACAATATATTGACATACGTATTTTATTGTACTAGAAATAATATAAATAATAAATTATATATTTACAATTGGCTTCCGGTTTATCCATTACGTTACGGTAACATATTAATTTTACAACAAAGTTCTCACTACGTCAGTGGTCACAAATTCTAAGAACTTTACAAGAGGCCTACGTCCAGCAGTGGACTGAGATAGGCTGATGATGTATGATGATTCCCTTTTTGGTCTTTTATTTTATTAACAAGGGGTTCATTAATAAACGTCCATCATCTATTATTACGGAGCTCAATCACACCGTCGGGAAGTTCACAATGAAACTCAGTATTTTAGTTTTACAAATTAGCACTGTATTTTCAACACAATCGTTTTTGCTGTTATTATTCTTACAACCGCTTCGCGCGCGTGTTCTTGTCAAAAGTTCCCTAAGCTGCCACCAGTGGCGCTGATAGTAACTAAACATTTTCTATCATAAAATTTAGTTGACTAATTAATTATTGATTATTACATTTAAATGACGTCATAACATTCACAAATATAATTATTAAATGCTTTGTTAATTGTAGAGTTTTCTGTAGACAATTTGACAATCGTTATTTAGAATTCGAAATAAAAGTAAACAAACAGCAAGTTGCCTTAGCGACACGAACATTTGTAAAAGTACTATTTAGATCAAATGAGAATATAATATTATTTTATAGACAGGAATCTAATTGAAAATTACAACAATTATTTATAATATTAATATTGTTGACCGGAGCGCTGTAACACTATCTCATCGTTGCGACCACGTGCAGTCTTGTCTATTATATTATATAGCGTGCTGTCATAGGCCACTAGCGGGTACTGCGTGCAGACTGCACCCCTAGCCGACCTCTTTATCATGTCAGTCCATCTCGTACAGGTTCTATGATCATCTCTATTTTAATTGAAAATGTGTATTCTTCTTCTTGAAGAAGAAGTGTATTAAATTATCTCCTTTTAACAAATAGTATCGTCCGTGTGGCAGATAAGGACAATCGTATTTTAACTAAAATGAATAAGGGGGTAAATCTTTTGGTCACCAGTAACTGATATACGGGATAATCAATCCAAATGGGTCTGTATGGAGGTTTTGGAAACCATAACAGATAGCGAATCTTGTCTTAGGGACCATGACGTTGATTTTAGTGAAAAGGAAAGCTGCATTCATACACTTACAAAAATACGTTCGATTCCTAGGCCGAGTAGCCCACCAGGGGCCTATTTCTCGAAAGCTTGTAACTTGTAATACAAGCGGAAATCCGTATCTAATTAATAGTGTTAAAAAGAGACTTCCACTTGTAGGTATTACAAGTTACAAGCGTTGGAGAAACGGGCCCCAGGAATCGAACCTGGACTTATGAAGAAACAAAATTTCGTTATTTTCCTTTGGATAGCGGTTGTGTAGGTAGTAAATGTTACCACGAAACATAATATCTAAAACTAATAAATTATATTGCTTTTAAACAATTAAGTTTTATCTTTCAATAGGTACTTCAGTGCCGCCGCCCGCCCTTTGACTTTGTACGAGGAAGTTACAAACTATAAGAGATATCGAAGTCTGTTCTTAGAAACCATGGATTTTATTAGCTTTAGATATTACTTAGTAGATGTTTCTTAGTAACATTAACTAATTAAGAGATGACACAACCGATATCCAAAGGAAAATAACGAAATTTTATTTTTCAAAAACTTCAGGTTCGATCCCTGGGCCGAGCACACACGACACATATTTTTAGTAAGTGTACGAGTATTAATGCAGTTTTTCTTTTTACTAAAATCGGCGTCATGTTTCCTAAGACATGATTTCGATATTTGTTAATGTTATGGTTTCCAAAACCGTACTGACCTATTTGGATTGATCACCCTGTATACCACAGGTCCAACGCTAAGCACCGATTTATGTTCCAACCAACAGATCAATATAACCGTACTAAAAAACTATATACGTGTATAATTGTAATGATGATTCTTAAACGAACGCAGTTTAGTTTTTCTTTATATAAAAGAAAAAAAACATGTGACGACGCGCTACCTGTTAGAGCACTTGAATTTCAGGTAAAAAGTCAATATAAAGAAGTAATATCTTGCCTCGTCAGTTGTAGCGCGTAAGTGTAACTACACACACCGGCAATGAAAACGGGTCAGGGCCCTATCCCACAAACGTTACAATTGTAAATTACAATTTACATATTACATATATGTAGATAATACAAGCGAGCGTATCACAAAAATTACATATTACAAATTTGTATCGGAAAATTTCTACAAATATGTAATTGTAGTGATAAATCTACAATTCGGTGTATCACAAAACTTTACATATTACAAGTGGTTTTCCGGGAAAATTTACATATTTGTAGTCAACAATTGTACGTAAAAGTTTTGTGTTACGATGAATTGTAATAAAATGCGTACAATTTTGTAGAATTGTAGCTACAAATCTACAATTCTATCACCGCGTGTAAAAAGTACAATCTCATTACAAGAGTTCCATTCTACCTTTATGGAGACCGTTCCCTGACGCTATCATTTTAGGAGACAGCGGGTATAAAAATGGTTGCTGACCCCAAACATACCCGTACAGATACCAAGAAATGCAGCATTAGTACGGTTTTTACGAACTTTTAAATCGATGAGACGGATGGTTGAAAAATCGCTGGGGATTTTAAAGGAAAAGTTTCCATGTTTGAATCATCGAAGACTTCAACCCAAAAATGCAAGCATGGTTATTTTAAGTTGTGTAATATTGCATAATATAGAAAAACGTTTAGATCACAATACTATTCAGATGATCACAAACACGGAACAAGATGAAGATGAAAACATCGAACAAAATCATACTGATGACAATCATGGAGACGTCAACGCCATTTAAGTATTACGTGCTGTAACTAACACGACTGGAAAGCCTGGTGAAGGTCGCAGGAGTCCGCTGGATGCGGGTGGCGCGGGACCGGTCATTGTGGCAAACTTTGGGGGAGGCCTATGTTCAGCAGTGGACGTCTTTCGGCTGATATGATTATGATGATGATGATGATGATGATGATGATGATGATGATGATGACTGGAAAGCTGTGTTGTGTTGTGTATTGTGTATACGAAGACATCTTGTGAACATTCATACATTCGCCTAAGGCAGCTTAAAACGAGATAAATAAGGGCGATTCGTGACGAGAACAGTAGGTACCTGCTCGTTTCTCCAAACCTTGTTCAATATATTTTCACTTTTTCTAACTGATTTGTAATCTCTTTCCATTTGTGTATTTTTACATCATGGGTTAAAGTATTGCTACATCTTCCAAATAAAATCTCTTTATTCTCTAAAATGAGATTCAAAACCGTTATTTTATCTTGAAAACGCATTTTAGAAATTGCACAATAGGAGCCCAGAAAATATAAATCACGTATTAACACAGAAACTTGGAAGGTATTTTTACCGCTTTTTAAAAGGTATCAAACTACCCGCAACATAAAAGAAGTTCCTTGTCGAAGAAATTACTGCAAATACAATTCTACATATACAAACATGTAATCTACATATTTGTTAAATTTACAAATTGTAATAAATACAATTTTACATATTACACAAATATGTAAATTGCAAACTACATTGACACACCACCCATGCTTTGTGTTACGGTGATTTGTAATGCATATATTTGTAGAATACAGACTTGTCGCTTCTACATAAGTGTAATATTTGTGGTACGTTTTTATGTAAACAATTCTACAAATTTGTCACATTTTACGTAAAGTTTAGTGGGATAGGGCCCAGGTGGTTTTTTTCATAGAAAATAATGCAAACATGGATATTTCAAATATAGTGTAGGTAATGAAGAGGTACAAAGATAAAAGAGTCAGTAGGGAAGATCTGATAGCCAGAAACATAACCTACAAAGGCATAGATCGTTTCAAGTACCTGGGTTGCACAGTAACAGATACCAATCTACGGGAGGAGGAGATAACCGTTCGAATCCAAAATGCCCTAAGATGCACTGCCGCGCTCCATAGAATCCTAGTGTCCAAGCTGATCAGTAGACCGACCAAGATTCGTATCTACAAAACTGTCATTACATTAGGCCAATCTTGATGCACGGATGTGAAGCTTGGACACTGACCCAAAAAGAAGAGAGCAAGCTCTTAGTGGCAGAGAGGAAGATCTGGCGGAAGATCCTGGGACCAATCCGAAGTGAGGAAGGAAGTTGGAGGCGACGCAAAAATAGGGAACTGGAGGACCTACTAAATATGCCGAACGTGATTGGCGAAACCAAGTCGATAAGACTTAGATGGCTCGGTCACCTGGAGAGGATGGGTGAAGATCGTGCGGTCAAGAGAGCGTATATGGGCCTAGCTAACGGGAAACGTCCCGTAGGCCGTCACAGATACCGCTGGATTGACGAAGCTACCAAAGACCTGACTGCACTCGGGGTACCCAACTGGCGTGAGGTAGCGCAGAACAGAGACGAATGGCGTTCTTTTGTGTCGGAGGCCAAGATCCTCTTCGGGTCATCGAGCCACCGTAGTAAGTAAGTATAGTGTAGGTAAAATCTATTTTTAAATCATGTTGTATTGGAATTTCCCTTTTATAAATAAACCCAAAAAAACTTTAAAATTGTCGTTAGGTCGATTTGTATAGACAAAAATGTAGACCGTTTAAGAAAACCATCTAAAATGTATGGTAAATCGAGTTTTTTAATCATGAGTTGCTATTTTTATATCTACGGAATCATCTGACGAAAAAGTTTCGTGTTTTTCGGATCGGGTGAAAACTTCAGGGAAATTCCAATACAATCTGTACCACGGTTTGTTGTACGGTTCCACTTGTATTATAAATATTTGTAATCAATCAGCATGTTTACAGTATTTTCTATGAAAAAATCCACCTGACCCGTTTTCATTGACCGCGAGTGTACATTATTAAATTTATGAAATCCACTAAAATTAAAAAAAAAAACTAAGAATAAGGGATGAAAACCAGGTCATAGCAATACAACACAGTTTTAGTTAATTAAAAGAGATGAGCTTTTCCTTAAATGTTTTGTCAAATAATTATGCAGGTACCTTATACTCGTATGTATTTATGTAGGTACCAATTACCAGACTACGATACTTCGAGAAATAGGTAAGTATGGGTAATAAAATGTATAGGTACCTATTCTTATCGTTTATCAAATCTGAATACATTAGGATGTTTCACAACCATTTATCATTAATATAGCGCGGAATCCCGGTATTGTTCGACTTTGATACAACTGGAAATTCCACAGTTCTGGAAAAACGTAAAAAACTTTAAACGGTATTGTAAATATGTTTGCAATCAATAAATAAACATGTGATTTTGTAAAGGTCTCGCTAGTGTTTTATAAACCAGCGGCTAGGTCAGTCGTGTTTGAGACCTATATATAAACATGTTTACCGATAAGTGGAGATACGGTGCTGTTTTATTCTTTTGCGGTAAGCTTATATTTATTTATTACATGTACCTGAAATTGGATTGAGGTTCGTACCTAAGTGATTCTTTATTTATATAGTTTTGAAATATCATTCTAAGTTGACTGAACAAAAATCATCTGTAGGTATAAGTAAATATGTTACAAAATGTGTAGAGTGATGGATCCAATGTTGGACTCTTTTAGCTGACAGGCACTAGTGGTGAACACTTCAATCTTAGGCTTAAAATCCTATGATTGAAAATTGACTGGTGCAAAACAAATGCCTAACTCTTAGCTTCTTTAAAATAGGAATTATTAGTAGGTAGGTACCCTACATCATCATTGGGTTCTGGTCCATTATTGGTACTACCTTGTAGAGTACGGTATTATATAGGTACATTAGAAAGAGTTGATTGTGTTACATACCTAGGTGTTAAAGTAGACTCCGCATTCTCTTGGCAACAACATGTAAACTATATTTGCAGCAAACTTAGAATTCTATTAGGAAGATTTTACCACCTTAGTTTTGAAGTACCACCACATATATTGAAATGTTTATACTTTGCAATAGTTGACTCCGTGTTGGGCTATGCCCTAGATTGCTATGGACTCACTTTTAAATCGTATATTGATAAAATAGAAGCACTACAAATTAGATTCATAAAGTTACTTGTCAATAAGAAAACTAGAAATAGCTGTAAAGGTAATTATATGAAACTATTTAAAATTTGTAAAATACTTCCTGTATAAATTCAGGGTCTCGAAGGGAATAGCAAAGAACAAATACCGTGTTAAATAATCAACAAACGTATATTTATCCTACTAATACTCTCCACACAAATCCTCAAAAAAATACAAAAAGTTATTTGCCTTATAAAACTACGTTGGAACATCGTTAGCTAGTTATCGGTCGAGACCGCGCCATCTAGTGGCGTGTTAGGTAAACTCCGAGATGCAGCTCGAACATATCGCCCACCAAGGACAACATGTCCTTCATCTCAATCGCCCACCATGAGGTTTCCAAGTTGTTAGTATTTAAAACAATATAAAATTATTATGTAACATCAAGTGAAACTAGCGGGGTTCCTTTCTTAATGAAAATACAGATACAATAACTTAACAACTAATTAGCCACTGGCAGTACACAAAGCTTGGAAGTTGGTCGCTTTATTAAAGTGTTTCTACATTTAATTGTTACAACCCTGGTCAGTTTGTCTGAGCCAGGATGTTTTTGCATGACTCTGCCAAAGAGCCACTTTGAAGGAGGGAGATCATCCTCCTTTACTAAAACAACATCCCCGATGTTAGGTTCGGGAACTTGATGTATCCACTTATACCGCTGTAAATAATGGGTTAAATATTCATTGGACCAACGACGCCAAAAATTTTGTAACATTCGCTGAGTCAATTGCCATCGCTTGAGAGAGCTCACGTTCGATTGCTCATAGTTAAATTCTGGAACCGTAACCAGGGGCTCTCCTATTAAAAAATGACCCGGTGTTAAAGGTGTTGGCTCGTTGGGATCATTGGATATAATAGATATAGGCCGAGAATTGAGGCAAGCCTCGATCTGGCTGAGTAGAGTCGCCATTTCCTCATAAGTAAGTGTCGACTCCCCAATTACCCTTTTTATATGGTATTTGGTGGACTTGATCCCTGCTTCCCACAACCCACCGAAGTTCGGGCTCTTAGGGGGGATAAAGTGCCACGTGGTACCATTTGATGCGAGACTTTCCGCTACTTCCTTAACCATAGTGGACTTCTCTGAGTTGAAAAGCTCTTTTAATTCTTTAGCAGCTCCAACGAAGTTAGTGCCGTTGTCGCTGTAGACGTCTAAGCATCGGCCACGTCTGGATGTAAATCTTTTAAAAGCCTCCAGAAATCCACGTGAGGTAAGCTCGCTCACTACTTCTAAATGTATGGCCTTGGTGACCATACAAATAAACAAGCATACATATCCCTTGTATGATTGGTGTCCTCGTCCTTTTGACGTTCTTAGGTTGATGGGTCCTGCATAGTCCACTCCGCTACGGATGAACGCTCTACCTGGAGTGACTCGAGCCGAAGGTAAGGCACCCATCAACTGGGTTTGGATCTTGGCCTTGTGGCGAACACAACGCACACATTTGCGTATGTGTTGTTTTACCAAATCTTTTGCGCGTATTATCCAGTATGCTGACCTTAAGTAGTTCAGCATGGCTCGCTGGTCACCATGAAGTGTGCGTTCATGGGCCTCCGTCACTATGAGTTTAGTCAGATGCGAATCATAAGGCAAAATTATCGGATGCCTCGCTACTTCGGACTCTGGCGCGTTTTCCAATCGACCGCCTACTCGCATTATCCCATTTTCAAGAAACGGCGTTAGGGAACGAATCTGAGAACTTTTAGACCTGACATACCCGTTTTTGTTGATTTCCTCGATTTCGTTCCCGAACTCTGCGTCTTGACTCTTTTTAATGCAGGTCATAAGTGCTTCGTCTAATTCGCGTTTTTGCAGATATCGGCTGTGGGCTTGTTGGATAGTCGTGCTATCACGTTTTCTCAAGAAACGTCTGCAATACGCCACAACACGTATAAGCTTGCCAAGCGTGGAATACTTGTTCCAGAACTCATCTTGTACAATTCCGACATGAACTCTTGCCGACTGTTCAAGGCTCGTATCATTATTTTTAGGCTTGGAATAGTGGATACTCTGATCGTACAGAAAGTTAGGGCCCATTCTCCACAGCTCGTGATCTTTTAACTCTGCAGGTTGCATACCCCTGGAAGCACAATCAGCTGGATTTTCTTTTGTCGGTACGTGAGACCATTGTGTTGAATCCATCGTACTTAGTATCTCCGATACCCTGTTAGCTACAAAGGTTTTCCAGTTACTTGGGTGTTTGTTGAGCCACGCCAGAACGACTGTGGAGTCTGTCCATGCTCTAATTTGTGTTTTTGGTATCTGCATGACTTCCGCAACTTCAGCTAGCAATTTAGTCACTAGC
Organism: Thaumatotibia leucotreta; assembly: GCA_025490895.1. NCBI lineage: Eukaryota > Metazoa > Arthropoda > Insecta > Lepidoptera > Tortricidae > Thaumatotibia > Thaumatotibia leucotreta. The sequence continues at coordinate 28,719 of JALPQI010008216.1, forward strand.
ACTGCTCCGCAAAGCTCCAGTCTGGGTATGCTGACTTGTTTGACGGGTGATACTCTTGTTTTAGCTGTCACTAACGCTACCTTGATGTTTCCCGTTGAATCCACTGCCCGAAGATAAACTACAGCGGCGTAAGCGGCAGTTGATGCATCGCAGAACCCGTGCAGTTCATGGAGAGTGTCATCCTTGTGTGTGTGAAGCCATCGTGGAATACGGAAGTCTAAAAGGGAAGTTAACTGTTCACGGTAAGTTAACCAGTCTTGTAATATGTCAGATGGTGGCTCCTCATCCCATCCAATCCCGGCTAACCATAACCGTTGTATAAATATTTTTGCTGTAATGACACATGGTGCCAACCATCCTAATGGGTCGAACAAACGTGAAACATCAGAAATTATTTTTCGTTTGGTTGCAGGTGGAGACAGCGGCGACAGTTTCACTGAGTACTGAAATTCATCGCTATCCCGGTTCCAGGTAAGTCCAAGGATTTTTGTTACAGAATCTGACTTTATTTCCAGGTTGTTCTTTTGTTCTTCATTTCCTAGGTGTTCTCTTTCCTTTTTGTTGATCTGGTTTGATAATACTTCTCTATTACTTGCCCATTTTTGCAGTACGAACCCTCCCTCGTTCAGCAAGCCTTTCATCTCACGATACAGCTGTAAACCTTCTTCTTCGGTTTCACACCCGGTCATTAAATCGTCCATGTAAAACTCTTGGTGGACCCTTGGTGCAGCTGTAGGATACTCTTCCTGGTGGTCGATTGCTACTTGATTTAGGGCCTTGACTGCCAAGTAAGGCGCTGATGCAGTCCCGAAGGTGACGGTCAGTAGTTTGTAGTCCTTTATTTCGTTTTGAGCGTTTTCGCGCCACACTATGCGCTGGCAGTTTGTGTCCTCGTTTGCTACTCTTACCATCCTGTACATTTTTACTATATCCGCAACTAGACAGACAGGATACACTCTCCATCGCATAATGAGGTGCCGTAGCTCTGGCTGCAGGGTCGGACCTGTCATAAGCTGGTCGTTTAGGGATACCCCGTCGTCATATTTGCAGGAAGCGTCAAATACGACCCTGACCTTGGTGGTGCTTTTATCTTCGCGGATCACGGCATGATGCGGTAAGTAGATCGCTTCTTTTCTTTTGTAGTCTGGTTCTGTAACGGGAACCATGTGACCGAGTAGTTCATACTCTTTTATAACTTCAGAGTATCGTGTCTTAAGTGTTAAATCCCTGCTAAACTTTCTTTCTAAACTGTGTAACCTTTTTACCGCTATGTCACGTGAATTTCCCGTGCAGGTTGGATTATTCCTAAATGGCAACTTCACCACATACCTGCCGTCTGAATCTCTCGAAGTCGTGGAAGCGAAAAGATCCTCGCACTTTCGTTCTTCGTCAGTTAACAGCTTAGTAGTGCTGCTGCTACCTGATGGCTCGGCCTCTATTTCCCAGAAGCGCTTTAGCTCATCATCTTCGTTAACGGTAACATGTAAGACGGTTACGTTCTGGTCTACCCTTGTGCCGCTTACAGGGCTAACTGGACCAGACAGAATCCACCCGAGTGTGGTGCACTGTGCCACTGGTGCCCCTTCTGGGCCATTCAGCACTCCGTTTCTTAGGATTCGACTGTAGACTTCACCACCTAATAGTACATCTATTTTGTTGGGAGTACTATAGTTTGGATCTGCTAATTTGAGCTTTTGAAGCTCCGGCCACTTCGGAAAGACTACTTTTTCTCCAGGAAGATTGGTTGTGACCTTATTCCAGACATAAGCTTTAACCATAAGGTTAAACGTTGGATCCGTTATTGATTGAATCTTAAGTTGAACTCGATACTTAGGCGAGACCGGTAATGGACATCCACCTAATCCGGAAAGTGACTTCTTAATGGGAATTTTCCTTATCCCTAAGGCTTGTACCACGGCTTCTGTCACAAATGAAGCCTGTGAACCTTGGTCTATAAATGCTCTAATTACCTGATAGTCTCCTGTTTTCGACTCTGCTTTAATAAGCGCGGTGGGCAACAACACCTCACCTTGATCTACCTCTTTCGTAAAACAACTGACTAACGGCATGATCTCTTTTTCATCTGATGCGACATGTGTGGCTTCCCCAGACCCAACTTCAGCTACCTGAACTACACTCTTAGGATTGGCAGTTGAAGTGGATACATCCCTAGGATGAAGCAAGGAGTGATGCTTCCTATTACAAATTCTACAGCAAGTGGCTTTTTGGCAAAATCTTACACTATGGTTACCGCCTAAGCAGTTGAAACAAATCTTGTTTTTGGTAACGAACTGATGTCGTTTAGCATAATTCTCACCTGCAAACTTTTTACAATAACAAAGTTTGTGAGGCTCAGTACAAAATTCACACGCGAGTGAAGGTGTGGCTGCGACATGTAGTACATTTGGTTTATTGTGGCTGTTATTATTGTTGCTAACCGACTTCCCGTAAGCACTTGGGGTTCTATTGGCGCTTCTCGGTTCTAGAAACTCTAGTGCTCTGTATCGACTTGTTAAAAATTCTTTAAATTGGCTTAATGTAGGTAAAGCGTCAGAAGCCGAGTTAGTCGCTATATTAAGTTCCCATTGCCTGCGTGATTCGGGGTCAAGTTTTAATGACAGTAAATGGATGACAATAATGTCCCACGTAGACACATCTATACCTAGATTCGAAAGTGCACTTAAACAGTCAGTCGACGTGTCCATCAGGTCCTTAAGGAACCCTGGAGACTCCGTCGTTGCACTCCTTTGACTAAGCAACCGTTTAAGTATACAATGAGATAGGTACTTTTTGTTGTTATATCTTTGTTCTAGCAAACTCCAACATCGTTCGTAATTTGACTCTGACACTGGTATATTACGCAACAACTGCTCCGCTTCTCCGGACAAATAACTCTTGAGATATTGCAGTTTTTGTACATTATCTAAAGAGTCGTTTCTGTGGATCATCGAAACGAACAAATCTTTAAATGTTGTCCACTCCTGGTATTTGCCCGAAAAATTGGGAATTGTTAGTTTAGGCAGTTTCACAGAATGTGACCTAGTCAAAGAATTTTCTTCATTATTGGCCTTTGACTGACATAACTGAAAACTTGTGAATTCAGCCAAAGTATCTTTCAACTCACATCTGTAATCAGTGTATTCCTCTTCAGTTGTGTCATAAGTGTCATCGACAAAATACGATGTTGTCTCTAAATGTTTACGATCATATTTGCATATCAACTCTTTGTGTCCCTGTTTGAATTCAGCCCAAAGTTGTTCTAAATTATCTAGCCTACTCTCTATGTAATTCTCCGTTATTCGAGATTTGGGCGATTTTTTAAAGTTAACTCGCGCCTTATGTATCCGATTTGACAGATCACTTAGATAATTTACCACTAACTCCATAATGTAAACAAAATTAAATTCAGTCACAAATATTTATAAAGACCAATTTATTACTGGAACACGACACTTAGAAAAATTTCAAGTAAAATCCGGTAAAAATTACAAGTGTTTGAAACTTAGTACCATTAGGAAAAAATCGGGCATAGATTCCTCGTTCCAATAGGATTTCGCTTATAATTCTAAGTTAATACTAACTACAAATTAGTCTATGTTAATATTCAGTACAATTTAATACAGCAAATTACTCTAAGTTGAATGTCCATACAAATTTGACGATGAAATTTTCTATGTCCGTGTACGAAAACAGATTCTTGTAAGTAAATACGCTCTTGCAAATAAAGTTCACAATTCCACAGCAAATTTACTAAAATGTTCGTTGTTTTTAAAGTAGAAACTCGCGTGAATGAATTTAAAAGTACTCACGATTTTGCGGGTCCATATTGGCACTTATACAATTTTTTCTTCGAATATTTTTACTAATACCGTTTTTTACTCATAATCATCATTACTCCGAAAAATTTTTCTCATACTTTTTTTCTTACTAAAAATTATACTTCTACCTACAATGTTCATAACGATTTTTATTTCGAAATTTTATCCTCCTAAAGTCGTCAAGTAGATTAATCTATACTCATAAAGTTATTTGAAATAAATTGTTTATTTATAAACATTTTCCCATTAGGTTCACTCTGTTGTGGTATAATTCTTTTATGAATAACATAAAATATGTAGTCATAATGGGCTTTGTGCAGAAACTGTTGTGACATACTCAACTTTAGCATATTTATTTGTGGCAGATTTCGAGTTGTTCGAATATTATTCGAGCATAATTTCGATGCTCCTATTTATGATGAGGCATAATCTGGATGTGCATAAAAAGTATCGGCACCGTTTGTTTTAGCATAACAGAGAAGGAATAATTACAACCTCAATATAATCGAGGTAGTAGTAATATTCTATACGTTACTTACTGTGTTACTGAGCTGAGTACTTTCTAGGTTGCTAAAAAAAAAAATAACCTCGAAGACTAAGGCGGGAGCAAAGCTCCCGCCTTAGTCTTCTAACCTAACCTATCCGAGTCGGATCTGCCCCGGAAGGTTTTGTTCGCTCGCTTCGCTCGCTCACTGCAGAAATTTTCACCCTCACAGCAAATTCTGCCTGACGAAAAAGGTAAGTTTCGAACATGTGGCTACATGCCCAAAAAAAAGTGCAAATCTAATTTCTGTCTTATAACACTCGGCGTAATTAATGATGTGCCAAGATAGTTTCGGACAAAATAATATTCGAAATATTGTTATTTAAGCCAAGTGATGTTTCTGTCTCATTAAGTTGATGCCAAAATAGATTATACCAAGTCTGTTATGTCCTAAGCGTTTCGGACAAAAAAAGTTTAGAGGGAACCCGTTTAGTACAGTACTTACTCTGCCACAACCTGATTTGTGCAGGTAGCTAGCTTACAGTAATAGTACGATTTATATTTATTTAAACAAAAATAATTCATACATAAAACCAGTACAGATAAAAATAAAAACCTATAACATTAGAATATATAGCATAAAATAAGTATAGTGAAAAATTATATAAACATAAAAGTTAGTACTAAAAATATGTATGAAAAACAATATTATGAATATAAATAATTCTATGTGATGATGATTATGAACAAAGATTATTATAAATACCGATCATTATGAAGTTAAATTGTATAAGAAAAATTTTCGGAGTTCCAATTATCTAAGTTGCAATTTTATAAATACTTTGGCGCACCCCGATTTTGCACTTGCTCACTCACTCGCACTGGTACGGGACGTCACACTTCGTTGATCTACTGCACTCTTCAGATGGCGCCACTGGCAGTCCTTTCCTGTATCTGCTACTTTCGATGCTTCCAGCTACTCGTCGCTAGATGGCGCTTCTCGTACTTTTCGATGTTCCAAGATGAAGATTCTGAAGAACACTGCCAGCTATCCACCGCTAGATGGCGGTGGCAACTTCAGCCAGCTTGCAACCTTCCCGGCCTTTAGAACAGCGATCCACTGCTCAGCACGGGATACGAAGTGTAATTCGCACAGTCTTCCAAAAACGCCACTCCAATTTGGCTTCTTAGGCTATATCCGATTCGATGGACCATGTATAAATTCAGGGTCTCGAAGGGAATAGCAAAGAACAAATACCGTGTTAAATAATCAACAAACGTATATTTATCCTACTAATACTCTCCACACAAATCCTCAAAAAAATACAAAAAGTTATTTGCCTTATAAAACTACGTTGGAACATCGTTAGCTAGTTATCGGTCGAGACCGCGCCATCTAGTGGCGTGTTAGGTAAACTCCGAGATGCAGCTCGAACACTTCCGGTCCATTTGAAGCACAAATATCTACTAGCAATTAATAACCATAGCAATAATAAATAAATAAATAAAATAAATATCTTGGGACATCTTACACAAATCAACCTAGTCCCACGGTAAGCTCAATTAAGGCTTGTGATGTGGGTACCAGGCGACGATATATATAATAGATAGATACATATAGATACTTAAATACATACACAACCATGACCAAGGAACAAATATTTGTGATAAATAAATACACAAATAATGCCCTCGCCGGGATTCGAACCTGGAACCTCCAGCTTCGTAGGCAGGGTCACTACCAACTAGGCTACGGAGGCTGACACACATAGGGTATCTACGCCTTAAAGCTGGCCATTAGTCGACTATAACAAAATGTGGAATTCCTATAAACTGGTAGCTAGACTCATTAGTCGAGGAACCCATATATTATAGAATCATATTTATTTTTCGTTGGAAGTTGACGATATTTGTCAATCGAGTGTCAATTTAGCGTTTTGGTAAACGTACGTGTTATGTGGCACAAGGGTGAAATAAAATTACCAATTTTTAAACGTTGTTTAAATGAATATAACAATTGTTTTCTTTACATGTCTGCTCATAACAATAATTTACCATGTATTGTTATTATGATTTGTTTATTGTTTCTAGATTATTAAGTCTAAATTACTGGACAATCTACATTTAAGTAACTACATAATAGCACATCGAATTTACGAGTTTTACTTAAACTCAAAATGAAAAAAGTTATATTGCGGGACCTGACCCATATGTATTTTTTTACTGATTTGATAACGTATTTAGTCTTCTTGCATATTATTATAAAATGGGCTGCTACTAACTGCGAACTTCGTATTTATGCTTATTTTATACAATAGGCAATTTTACCAAACAAAGTTGGTTTTGCGGTTCTAAAATAAATTTAATGATTTACCATCACAGGTTCGTCTGGTGTTAGAATTGTGATCAAAGAATACATTTTTTGCATGGGTCAAGAATGTAAGGCGACAGAATTTTTAAAGAAGCAGGATGAAATTTTGAGTTTTCTTACTGATTCTGCTACTTTCCCAAAATATCAAAATATGAACTTCTTCGTATATTTTCCCGCTGAAAGCCGGAATTTAAAACTAGGTCGGACTAGGACTTATAGTCAATATGCCAAAACAGGGTTTCGGGTCTAGTAATGACGGGGATTCCAGCAGACGTTTTTTTTCTAATCCCGAGATCTCTTCAAGTACCACGGAAATCGACCACGATTTGACAAAGAGGTTTGCTATTGAGCTGGAACTCATCTCGAGTGGACAAAGAGTAGACCTAAGTAAGTTTGAGTCATATTGCAACGATACGGCAATCTTCTATGTAGAGTTGTATCCTTGGAAGCCACTGACTCCAATTGTTCACAAAATTCAGATGCATGGATCTATTGTTATGAAGCATGCCCTTCTCCCCATAGCAAATTTATCGAAAGAAGCCGCAGAAGCCAGGAACAAGCACTTCGGAGAATTCAGGAATAGCTTTTCAAGAAAATGTTCGAGGGCGCAGTGTTACTTAGACGTTTTCAATCGGCTGTTACTTACTTCCGATCCACTTCTCAGTAGCATCACCGAAAATATTAAAACCTTTTAGCTCTGCTGCCAGAGATATGATGTTTGCCCCAGATATAGACACTAATGCTCTATCGGATGATGATCATCTCAGGGATCGACACCGGTTTTTTAGAAAAACCTCGAAATAGCGCAATATCTTAAAATGTTTTACACTCTTTATGTAGTATTCAACATTTTATGTAACTATTAACATCATATTTTTGAATTACTCCATTAACAAAAAAAAAATAAACCGAAGAACGAAAAAGAACGGAATTCGAACCGTTCTTTTGTATGGAGAAAAAACCGGTATCCGATCCCTGGATCATCTACGAGTATCATTAGATTTTGAGGAACGATCGGACGCATCATCTGAGTAAGAAAAACCATACATTTTGTTAATACTTAATGTGTAAATACCTATTCAAAATTAATATTACTACCCCAATGAGGCCGACAAGGTGTAAAAGCGGTCCAAAATAAATTAGTTTAATATCAAAGTCATATTTAATATAAAATGCGAAAAATCGTAAAGAAATAATTATGGCCAGCTTTTTGAGTCAAATACCCCTGTGTGTGACAGTGTAGTAGCAATAGAGAGCATAACCCAACACTGGCCGTACAGAAATATGAAATACCCCGCGTTACAAATTATTATGGAGACAGAACACTGAAAAAAAGATTGCCTTATTTTTTAAATAGTCTGCCTGAGATTATTCGGCTCGAGAAAAATGAAAATAAATTTAAAAGAAAGTTAAAGCTTCACCTACTGAATACACTTGGGTGACAATTGCATATCTGCAAATGTCACCCAAGTGTTCAGATAATAAGTAACAAATTAAGTTAACATTGAGGTACCTATAAATATTATAACATGCTACATTATATTTAAAAGAGACTCATGCCTGCAGTCAAACTGTGAAAACAGTTTTGCAGGGAACTTTACTATATACAGTGTGTAAATCTAATACGGGCGATCAATTAAACCAGGCATGGGATTCATTAGTGTAATCATGGATTACAAGGTTTTTCTTAAATTACTCTTAATTTAGACCCCACAGAATTTTTTTAAGATTATCGGAGCAGCAATGTAGGTACGAACATTTGTTATTGTTGATATGGCAGTTATGTCATCTGCTTTTGAAATTAGCTGTCAACGAGTGCTTAACTCGCGTATGTTGCTCTACATTGCGCGCCGAATTATTTTGTATGGAAAATTTTGTTGCTCTAATTTTAAGTAAAAGTTATTTGAATGTACTTATTATGTCGTAAACTAACACCCGTTAAGAGCTTCGCCCGTATTAGACTTACAGCCTGTATATAAGATTATTGTAAGCTGTAATAATAATAATAAAAAAAAATTAAGAGCTGATTTAAATTAAGAATGAATGTATTGATATACGTATACTGCTTATACAGGGTGTAAGTCTTATACGGGCGAAGCTCTTAACGGGTGTTAGTTTACGACATAATAAGTACATTTAAGTAACTTTTACTTAAAATTAGAGCAACAAATTTTTCCTTACAAAATAATTCGGCCCGCAATGTAGAGCAACATACGCGAGTTAAATACTCGTTGACAGCTAATTTCAAAAGCAGATGACATAACTGCCATGTCAACAAAAACAAATGTTCGTACCTACATTGCTGCTCCGATAATCTTAAAAAAATTCTGTGGGGTCATAATTAAGAGTAACTTTAAAAAAACCTTGTAATCTATGATTAGACTAATGAATCCCATGCCTGGTTTAATTGATCGCCCGTATTAGACTTACACACTGTATATAAGTAATTGCTGTTATTTAATTTAAAACAAAATAATATGAATTATTAGTGTCTTTTTTGTATGATTTCATTTGAACCATAAGGAGAATAGGCAGGTAAAAATTTCATGTTGAATATAAAGAAGCATCAGGAGGCTCAGTAGGACGTCTGTCGTCACATCGGAGAGCATCAGGAACATTGGCGCCATCAACCTCATGGTTATCAGCCATCTTGTTATGCAGATCAGAAAACGCGGAAATAAAAGCACGTCCTATGCGTTTATAAATCACTGGTTTTATTTAAACACACTTATAATCACAATAATGGATGATTAATCAAATAAAACTGGATAAAGAGCCAATAGGTTAGAAACACGTGCACCACCGTTCACAGCCGTTAATGTAATGACAGCTGCCAACCGGTCGGCGCCATCTTGCTACCCTATTCGGGGGAAACCCGCTCTTTATGGACAATTGGACACTTTCAACATTTCGATACCTCAATTAAAAAATAATCGACAAACATAATATTTTTACGTTTAAGCAATCAAAACAAACAACTGAATAATAAACATAGTCATAAATCACTAATGTAGGTGCAACATTCAACGACGCGCCGTCACGGCCGTCCTGCATATCACACGTCCTCGTGTGCCGAAATAGTGGCTCCATCTGCAAAGGGGTAATATGGTTTGCACTACATTCAACTCGGTCACCCTGACCACAATATGACACACGACAAAATTAAATAAAGTTAAAGTTATGCCACACAGGCCCATTAAATTACACAGTGGCATATGTGCCATGTTGGTTCAAGATATCACACACAGTCATAAGAGTATACACAAGGTAATTATTCAGTGCCACACAGGCAAGCCGGTGCCACACAGGCGCGTCATTGCCACACAGGCGCGTCATTGCCACACAGGCGCGTCGATGCCACACAGGCACGTCAATGCCACACAGGCACGTCAATGCCACACAGGCACGTCAATGCCACACAGGCATGTCAATGCCACACAGGCTCGTCAATGCCACACAGGCGAGTCAATGATACATAGTGAGATACGTAATTAAATTACTCACCATCGCCGTCATCGGCACATTCTGTCTCAACTTGGTCAATAGGGATTTCCAACCCAGCGTTTAACTCTAAAGGAACATAACACTCAGGCATGGCCCGCATGCGGTCATGAGCATACTTGTATGTTCTATTAGAGTTAAGAGCCTTCAGTAGATATCTGTCACCATCCAACAGCTCTACCACCAAATATGGACCTTTAAACTTTGAGTCTAACTTCGTTTGATTACGCTCATGATTTTCCAAAAGAACGTAATCACCCACTTTAAACTTTTTAACTTTGGCTTTAGTTTTATCGAACCTACTCTTTTCGTAAGAAGCGCTAGCCTCTATTTCTCGTGCCGACTGCTCTCTAACAGCATTTATGTCTATCGCAGTCTCATCAGTTTCTAATGTTATTAGGTCTATAGGTCTAGCCACCTTTCCTATTAAAAGCTCCAGGGGACTTGCTTTTGTTACCCTACTCATAGTACAATTAATAGCCAGCTGTATGTCGGGAAGTGCATCTTGCCAGGACCTACTTTTACTTGTCTCTACAGCGGTCAACATATTTTTGAGTGTAGACATAACTCGTTCTACCTGCCCATTAGCTCGACTACTGCCAGTTGCAATAAGATGTAAATTTACATTATGAGCATTGCAATACTCTCGAAAGTCCTTTCCAGTGAAACATCTACCCTGATCAGCAATAACACGCTGAGGTGCACCAAATAAGGAAACATTGTACTTTAATGCCCTAATTGCACTAATTGCGTCTATATTTCTTGTGTGGTATAATATTACGAATTTCGTAAAAGCATCTATAGACACGAAAACGTATTCTTTCGTGTCTTTCTTTCCGCTTAATTTTCCTGTTGCATCCATATGAATAGTGTGCCAAGGAATAGTAGTTTTAGGGATTGGATGTAATTCCGCTTGCACCTTTCCGGAGTTACCCTTTGCTACTCGGCAAGTTATACAGTTTTCTACAAATTTCCTGACATATTTGTTCATATTGGGAAACCAAAAATGGCAGTACATCTTTTCTAGAGTCTTTTCCCACCCCAAATGCATTATATTTTCATGCACGTGATTTATTATGGCCCACTGAAAAGCCCTCGGAACGATGGGCAGCCAAATACTTTTATTGTTCCTGTCAATTTTTCGATATAGCAACCCACGCCTAGTTTCATAAGTTTTGGAAACGTCGCTATCGAGTTGATTTGATTCGAGTTTAGTAATTATAGATTTGATTTCGTCGTCTTTTTGCTGTTCGGCTTGTAACCAGGTGTCAGAAATTTCCGTTAAATTAATACGCTTTTGTTCAACTTTAGTTACCTGCTCGGGAGATGGTAAAGGATTGCGAGAGAAGAAATCCGCGTGGCTCATACGTTTTCCCTGCCGGTATTCAATCTCAAAATCAAACGACTGCAAAAAGCACCACCACCTATGCACTCGAGGTGTGAGATCGACTTTTGATTTAGACGCTTTGACTGCATTGCAGTCTGTAACTACTAAAAATTTCTGTCCCTGTAGGTAATGACGAAAATGCTTGATAGCATTGACGATTGCAAGCGTCTCAAGTTCGTATGAATGGTAATTGGATTCAGCTTTAGAGGTTCGGCGACTGTAATATTCTACGACATGTAATCTGTCATCTACTTTTTGCATAAGTATTGCGCCATAGCCTTCCGCGCTCGCGTCTGTGTGCAGTTCTATAGGAAGATCTGGGTCGAATATAGTCAGTACAGGTTCGTTAGTAAGAACATTTATGATTTCTCTACGAATTTTCTCAAGCTCAGGAGTCCATTGAATTTTCCCTTTGCCTGACGTAAGACCGTAAAGCGGGGCTGCTTTTTGTGAAAACCCGGGGACAAATTGCCGAAAGTAAGAAGCTAAACCGATAAATTGACGTAGTTGAGTAACCGTCTGAGGTGGAGCCAGTTCAGTTAGAGCCCTAATTTTACGTGGATTTGGCCTAATTACACCTGCCGATACTTCATAGCCTAAGAATTCGACCCTCTCTTTCAGAAAAGCACATTTTTTGATATTTAAGGAGAATCCTGCATCCGTCAAAGCTTTCATTACCACCTGCAACCGCTCAAGTCCTTCCTCAATAGTGCGTGATGGAATGATGACATCATCTAGGTAAACGACAGCAAAGGACTCTGTTAACGAACCTAAAGCTTTATTAATAGCTCGTTGGTAAATTGAAGGCGCATTACGAAGGCCGAAAGGCATGGATAAATATTCGAATTGGCCCTCGGGTGTGACAAACGCTGTGCGCTCAATAGACTCCTCGTGCACTGGTATCTGATGATATCCACTAGCCATATCTAGAGACGTAAAATAATTAGCTCCAACTAAGCGCTGAATTTGATCTGATATTAATGGCAAAGGATATCTATCAGGTACAGTGTTGTTATTGAGTTCCCGGTAGTCAACACAAAGTCTATCTGTACCGTCTTTCTTTTTCACCAGTAACATGGGACTGGCGAAAGGAGAACTGCTTTCCCGGATTACACCAGCGGATATTAACTCTTTAATTTGATTACGTACGACACTTCTTTCATCTGGACTTAACCGGTAAGGCCTTCGTTGAACCGTAATATTGGGGTCTATTAATTTAATCTCCAGTTGGCCCGTAGTAACCCTGCCAGTAGGCGTCCCTTCCACAAAGTAAGTAGAATTATTTTCAAGGAGAGAAATCAATTGTTGCCTTTCACGCCCTGTTACATCGCTGTTTATATTATCAAAGCTATTTGCTTTACATCCTACACCGCAAACCGAAACGACTTTTATTTTGTTAACCACGAGCTTATGTTCAAAAATTTCAACAGAAAAACCAGACGCTAGCAGATCTCTACCAATCATAATTTCGTCAGTAATATTTTCGTCAGGTACCACATGAAATATTAATTGAACCGCATACCCTTGAATAGTGACCGTTGACAGAACTTGAAAATTGCAATTAACACTCCCATTTAAGCCTACCAATTTGACTGCGTTATAAAATCGTTTGCCAGAGAGTCTACTTGATAAACTTTCTCTTATTAAAGAGCACTCGGCACCAGAATCGAAGCTAAATGAAAACTTCTCACCAGTTCCGTCCATGAGCTGATCAGTGGCTGCTTTGATGGTACAGATGTCCACCCGTCGCTCGACCCGTGTGTCGGTGTCCTTAGTAGGGCAGTGTGAAGCGATGTGCCCTTGTTCTCCACATTTATAGCAGGTTGGTGTAATCTTCTTTTTGACTTCGTTGTCTCCTTTTGGAAGATGAGGTGTAGATGAGCTTGAATTCTCAGACCGTAAAGCGTCACGACTACTGTTTCCTCGGCATTCACTCGACACATGACCTAGCTTGCCACAGTTATAGCATCGTCGAGAACTGTCACTACGCGGCTTCTTCGCATCCACAAATGGATATGTCTTGTCTTGATTGGAAGGTCCCCTTTTTCTAAAAGTGTAAGCCATTAGCTCTTGTTGTAGTTTATTGCGGTTTTCAATCTCAGTGGTAAATGCTACTCGCTGAAGTCGAGGTTCAATTTTTGCAGCATGAGCTAGTGTAACAGCGATAGCGATCTGTTCCGTTGTCAAAGATTTCCATCTTGTCAGCAAGGCGCTCATAAATCGACTGGTGTATGCTGACAAACATTCACCTTCTTTTGGGCTCCCGTTGAATAGCCGCCATAAATTTGCCGCAGGAGTTTCCACAAAATCGAATCGCGCAAGAAACAGATCCTTCAACTGAGGCCAAGTTATTCCGGCAAAACTAGCCTGTGCTAACCACGCTGAGGCACTTCCTTTGAGTGCTTTGCTTATAGTCATTATGAGATTACCACCTGAAAGGGGTTTTTCTTGTAAACATAGATCCACTGTTTCGCACCACGCACGAGCATCGCTATCCTGAATATCCGGGTTGAACTCTGGCAACGAAACTTTCGATTCGGCAACGCGTGGTTCTTGCATAGCGCGAATTAACTCTGTTAAGTTCCGTTGCTGCATTTCAAAAAGACATTTCCAACGGTCGCACTCATTATTAAGTGAAAATTTTTCATTCTGACCTGTGGGCTGATCCTGGGATGAACGAGGTAATCCCACTTCTGATAAAGAAGCATCAGGAGGCTCAGTAGGACGTCTGTCGTCACATCGGAGAGCATCAGGAACATTGGCGCCATCAACCTCATGGTTATCAGCCATCTTGTTATGCAGATCAGAAAACGCGGAAATAAAAGCACGTCCTATGCGTTTATAAATCACTGGTTTTATTTAAACACACTTATAATCACAATAATGGATGATTAATCAAATAAAACTGGATAAAGAGCCAATAGGTTAGAAACACGTGCACCACCGTTCACAGCCGTTAATGTAATGACAGCTGCCAACCGGTCGGCGCCATCTTGCTACCCTATTCGGGGGAAACCCGCTCTTTATGGACAATTGGACACTTTCAACATTTCGATACCTCAATTAAAAAATAATCGACAAACATAATATTTTTACGTTTAAGCAATCAAAACAAACAACTGAATAATAAACATAGTCATAAATCACTAATGTAGGTGCAACATTCAACGACGCGCCGTCAAATATAAGTATTTTTCAAAAAGTCGATAGCTTGTGAAGCTATTGCTATTTACGACTGCTTAGAGGTAATAAAATACTTTCGCACAATCTCAAACGTCACAGCGGTTGTGTTATGTAGCCAATGATACCATTGGGCACAATGACCAAGTAATTACATTATCACTGGAGACTGCTTTCAATTACCTATTTATTTATCATTTACGTTATTATTTTACCGGTTACTTTTTAAGCCAATCCTTAAGTTCTGAAAGAGCTGCAAAAATACCCTTTTTAATGCAGATGGTGGTTTTTTTTAGGCGCTAGTGTGAGAAGTGGCTTCAAAGTGGCTTCACGTCAGGTCCAAAACTTCGGTCGTACCTACGAGACACGTGCAAAAAGGAAATTCGTAAATCGTGTCGATTTAAAATAGGGCTCTCGGTCGTGTCCGGGTTTCGTGTACCCGTTTCCGTGTACCCGTTTCTTTGCTACCGGTAAACGGGTTTCTTACCCGTTGGGAACGTTTAATTAGGAACCGTGTAATTAAGACACGGATACCCGAGTCTGAGACGATACCCGAGTCTGAGACGGATACCCGAGTCTGAGACACGGATACCTGTGTCTGATCCGCCCTCAATGTGTAGTGGCAGTGGCAATCTAAAATATAGGTACGATTTTATATTTGGACAAAGTATTGAACCGCATTTAACCTGCAACAAAGAAAATTTCTAGCTGCGTAATTCGTAAAAAACTGCGAATTTTTCGGTAGGTATTGTTTTGTTTTAGACTTTTTACTAATAAAAACATAGGTTTTTCGAATATTCAATTGTAATGGATCCGCAAGACTCAAGCTTGGAAAAGTTTCTAAGTGGATCCGCGGACCCGCGCTTGGAAACGTTTCTAAGTTGGAAACGTTTCTTGGCGTTTCGTGTCGTTCGGGTTCTTAGTACCGCCGGTGCTATACACGTGTCTACGGGTAACACGGATACCGGTAGCCCTAATTTAAAACACTCCCTTCGGTCGTGTTTCAAAATATCGCCACTCGTTTCGAATTTCATGTTTTCCGCACTAGTTTGTGTCGTAATGTTCTATTCTAATTTTCAGCATCAGTGTTCGCAGCGCCACCCTCACGGACTAAACAATACCGATCAGATTACATATACAGCAAACATACTGATGCATTCTACAAATTGCACACCGAGTTGAGATCAATTATAACAGCCAGGGATAAATGTCAGGCTGAGGGTGCCAAGTTGATGGTTCCCCTCCCTCAAGATGTCGAGCAGCTTCATGGGATGCTTAAGAGGTTTCCGGACCTTGGGGAGTATGTGCTGGTGGAGTCGGATAGACAGCAGCATGATCCAGTCGGGAGTAGCGACGAGGACCCAATAGTTCCGAGTAAGTACTTGAGACCTTTCGGTACCTAAAATGTGACGACGCAAAACGCCTTAAATAATTTTCTCTCACGTTACTGCAATGTACTTTGATATCTTTTGGTCAATTTACGGGAGCGTCAAATTGCATTTAGGTACAGTTTCGTTGCTATTTAGTTGTCAAACGTATCAATAAACTGGTAGAAGATAAATTTCAGGAAATTGATTTGTGTACCTACCATTTCACGGTTTATCATACTTAGTGAAAATGATATCACTTTCCTAACATCTTTCACATTGATTACTATGTGATGCATTCCCCTCTGTAATATTACTATATTTAGTCAGACATGCCACCTAGGTTTGAATAGCTGGAAGTACTCGGGAAAGCAAAGTTTGCATTCTCCATGGAAATTATAGTTATAAACACCTTGCAACCTAAATGGTCGCGCACCGTGCTGTTTCAGAGGAACTTCCTCCCGCGGACGGTCCGTCTGTGGAATGAGCTCCCTGCCGAGGTTTTCCCGTTGGACTACAGTATGGGGTTCTTCAAAAGAGGAGTGTACAAGTTCTTATTGGGTCGGCAACGCGCATGTGACACCCCTGGGGTTGCAAGCGCCCATAGGCTACGGTGACTGCTTTCCATCAGGCGGGCCGTATGCTTGTTTGCCACCGACGTGGTATTAAAAAAAAAAAAAAAAACCGGGCACTTTTATATAATGGAGCATTCCATGAAAACATGTCGTAAGCGACACTGTCTTTTCAATACTTTTGAAAAATTAAATTAGTAAGCTGAGTTATGGTAAAATAATAACATATCAAGGCCTTAAGATTGACAGTGTTTTCTAGCAGCTAACGTATTTTATTAGCATACCCCGTTATCAATGTTGCAGATTCATTGAAACTGAGTCATAGGGTTGTCACTAAAAGGTTCCATTTTTTGAGGTGATATTTTCATTAGCATTTTTCTTAATTGTGATGTTTGGCTCTTGCATGGACAGCTGATTTCCCTATTTGTCCATTCATTTTCACATTCTATTGTATGTTTTCTAAACACTTTAACGACTTCATCCCAACAATCGTCATAATTGTATATGTCAACATGTTTTAATAAGAATCGAAGAATCATACTTTAAAATTTATGGTGCATTGGCACAAATGTATCTTATTTTTATCTGTAACAGAAAAACCCGAACATTTTATTTAAAATAAACTATTATCAAAAATGCTTAACTAAGTACTTATTCGAAAAATTGATACTGTAAGTATGTAGGTACATTTTTTAAACTTATTTATACACTGTTATTTGTACAAGTTACAAAATTCACGAACCATTTCCGCGTCGCATTCGGGTTACTTCTAATTTCGCCATCAGCTCCAGCTTAAACCGGGAAAATTCTGCGTGATCAATGAGGAAATTCATGATTCTAACTATATATTATATTAAGAGAACGAATTACATTATGTCATAAATCAATTTTGACAAATAAATGACGCTATCACATATTATATACTAAAAAAGGAATATAACCTTTTTTTTATTACGGGGTGAAATGAGGTTTTATTTTGTTAACAACTTCAAATACCATGTCATATTATATACGTAGGTATACTAAAATTAACATGTAAAGTGCCAACCCTAGCGTTTTCAATGAATCTGCAACACTGATAACGGGGTATGTTTATTAGGGTACCTACCATAGCCACACGTAAGCGACAAAAAGTAGATGTTTTCATGGAATGCTCCAATGCATATTATTTAAATGTACCAGTGACCACATGGTCAAGATCCAGGCGATATATACCTATTAGGGAACATACCCGTACTACGAGACCCCCCCTGGATCTGATAACTTGTCACGTGACTTTTGGAAAACTCGAGCTGATGAAGCTTTATTAACAAAATTTCAAAAAACGCTTAAAAAAGGGTCACGTAGTATGGGTAATTGGGTATGTTCCCTTACCTATTACTAGGTTTGTATTGCTTGAGGGTACAGCCTCATGTATGATTACTTTAAGCTCCAACTGGCGTAGGTATATTACCCAACAGGCTCTGTATATCAAAGATATTCATGTTTATTAATGTTTCCTTATAAACAATAAAAACCATCGTCTTACAGTGGACCCAGACTCCCTATACGAAGCCCTGGAATGCGAAGTGGTGACCCGCAACGGAGAAATTGAGGCCTCCGGTTGCTGGCGATTAGCACCTTTTATTTGTAAAGTGGAAGCTTCCAGTGCCCCTTATAGCGAAGAATGCGGCGCTTATGGTAAAGGTAGGTAGTACCTATTTAGCAGGTAGCTCCTTTAATTCACATGATTTAATTCACAGCCTATCACAATCCACTGCTGGACGCACGCCTATCCTATTAACTATGCGTGTAGACGCATTAGGAGGTAAATGCCCGTAAATCGCAGTAATGTGTCCGCTATGATGACGCTGCTGCCCATCATCAATCTTCTATCAAAAAATGGTCAGTGACTCTTCAATCCCTTAGTCTGACACTTACGACACCCGCGGGAAGAGTTGGGGTGGTGACAAATGTATTCTTACTGCCGTCACCACACGGGAGACGTCGTCCCTTAATTCCCTTAATCATTAACGACTCCTAAGCAAGCCGATAATTAAGTATCGTTTGTTTTGTCCCTTTCAATCGTATATACATATTGATAAAAGACAAAGATATGTTAAGCCGTGTTTTAGCTACAGATCTACTCAAAATTATAAATCAAAAGTGTGATCACTTCAAAAAATATTAAGCGGTCTGATAGAGATAATTAGAATGGCGCCGTAAGGGTATCCAATTCCTAAAAGTGTTTTCCTCTTGATCATAAACGTCTCGTAACTTAGCAAGTCGCTAAGTGTTGTTTGTCCCTTTTGGTCTTATAGACATATTGATAGGACCGAAAAGGCCAAAGAGTACTTAGTTAGCGGCTTGTTAAGTTTATGAATAAGGGTTTATAGTTTACTTGTACAATTGTTACAGATTATATACCAAAGACTTCAGTGGGTAGCTGCTACAAGGTTCCTTCAATCGTGTACTCTTGGGACGAGGCCTACGCGGAGTGCGAGGCAGAAGGCGCGCATCTAGTGGTGCTCAATTCGGAGGCCGAACATCTGGTATGACATTTATAATTAGCCATTTGAATAGGAGTAATACTTTAAAAAAACTTTAAGAGATCACAAGGAAACTTACGGTCAAGAACAATATGAATATCGGCATTTGTGTCTAATGTAAATGGAATCCCAAACTTGTAATTAGTTTTATCTATATTTTTATGTTATGACTTTCAGTGTTCTTATGTTCACTTGACAATTGTTTCACTCACATAGTTAAGATCAATGTTCAATAATTTTAGTATACAGCGAAAGAGTAGATCATATGATAGGATTATAGATCCTGATCATGACTCGATTTGTATCACTTATAGTACACCAAACGAAGGAAACTCAGAGGAAAAAACTCGTGTATAAGCGAATTTTGGAATAGTTGTAGGGAATGGTGTTTTGAACCACATACTAATAGTACTGGTGGTTAGGGGTGGAGCTAAGGGGGGGAGGGGGGTGTAAAGGTCCTTATTTTTAATTTTCCGTAAATAACTCGTAAACCGTGGCTTATAGCAAAAAATGTTCTAGTACATAAGTAATCTACATAAAATTCTCTACAAAAAAGATATATGCATGTTTCCTCTGGGATCACTGTGTCATGAGATAAGAAAGCAAGAAGATGGACAATAAAGAAATAAACACGTTTGTTTAAGTAGGTATTATTAGGGTTTACTAATAAAAATGCAGAGCGTGATTACGCAGATATAATAGGAAAACGTATTTAAGTAACTAATTTGGTGTTTACATGAGAGTTGCCATTGATAAAAACAAAAAGTAAACAAACAGATTCATAGAACGGTTGCTACACAAATATAAATTTGACAAGGTTCTATCTACGGCCAGTATAGTGGCTCTTAGGAAAAGGTGTAATATATCACATTAAACGTAATATCTTCATAGACCCCCTTAATGTGCATATCCAAAATAAATAACAACACAGTAAAACATACAAAACAAAGTAGTATCAAAGAATAACAATAAGAAAATAAACAATTAGCTAACTATACCTAAACCACGCATGCACGTGTAGTGCTTCTCTCTAGGCAAAGCCTTTGTTAATATATCGGCGAGCATTGATTCAGTCGGCAAGTACTTTAGCTCAATACTCTTATTATTCTTTAATACACTTCTTAAAAAATGGTACCTGATGTCGATGTGCTTACTCCGAGAATGGAACATTGGATCTCCGGCAAGGCAAATAGCCCCCTGATTATCTACATGTAAAGATAATGGTGCGAACTTACCTAACCCAATTTCAGTAAGCAGGCTGTTCAAGTATATGCCCTCCTTCATTGACGATGCCATGCTAATATACTCAGCTTGGCAGCTTGAAGTCGACACACATTTTTGCTTCTCTGACTTCCATGACACGCATCCACCTCCTAGCATAAAAACATAACCTGAGTAAGAGCGCCTATCTATCAAACATCCTCCCCAGTCCGCATCTGAGTATCCATGCAATGATTTACCTGTCTTCGTGTACAGAAGTCCATACGATTTCGTATGTTTTAAGTACCGTAATACACGCTTCGTGGCATTCCAACATTGTTCATTAGCACAATCCAAGAATTGACTCAATATAGCCACCGTATTCGTAATATCGGGTCTTGTTCCAATCGAGAGATACATTAACGAACCGATTATTTCGCGATATGGATACTGTTCACTTTCACTGCACTTCGCGATAGGTTTTTCCATCTTATATTTATACTCCATAGGTGTACATATGGGATTACATTTATCCATTTTAAACTTGATTAACAAATCCTCAATATATTTTTCTTGTGTCAATTTAATGCCTTTGTCACATCTGACAAACTCTATGCCTAACATATATTTCGCAATGCCATAATCTTTCAATTCAAACTTAGTGGCCAGTTCTTTTTTGAAACTTTCTATGCATTCACCTCTTTGCGATGCGACTAGAATATCGTCAACATAGACTAGTACAAAGAGTTTAGTTTGCGAATCTATATCCTTGAAATAAAGGCACGGCTCATTCAAAGAGACTTGCAACCCCATGCACTTGAGCTGCTCGTCCAGTCTGACGTTCCACTGTCGTCCAGCTTGTTTAAGCCCATACAGCGACCTTTTGAGTAGGCATACGTTGCCCCCGGACTTCAGGTCACACAACATCTTGCTGGCTCCTTCGTGTATAGCTGAACCTTGCTGCTCCGAACGCATGAGCTCTTGTAGGCATTCTTCTAAAAGATCTGGTACCTTCATATATATCTCTTCTTCTAGTAAACCATTTAAATATGCCGTATTAATGTCTAACTGATGAATTTCAAGATCGAGTTCCGTTGCGAGTGCAACTAACAATCTTACCGAGTCGAGTCTAGCAACCGGCGCAAATGTATTCTGGTAGTCAATACCGTACCGCTGGCTAAAACCTTTTGCTACTAACCTGGCTTTCTTCTTCTCAGTTTTGTCCACATTTAGCTTTGTCGTTAAAACATAACGGCAGCCTACGACATTTCGGCCCATAGGTTTGCTTACAATATCGAAAGTATCGTTTTTAATTAAACTTTTCACTTCCGAAAGTATCGCATCCTTCCATCCTTTTCTCTCATTACCCGATAAAGCTTGCTTTAAGGTAATTCCGGCTATTCCAGCGAAATCCTCACAGTCTAAGTACTCCTCAGCCGACTCGACGTTTTCTTCCACGGGTGCTTGTGGCTCTATGTCTTCCACTGGAATTTGTGACTCCACGTCTTCTACGGGAACTTGCGGTTCTACGTCAACCATATTGTACTTTTTCCGTGGGCGTCCGACATGACCTCGCTCCAGTCGTGGTCTTCCTGGACCTCTCTTCATTTCCCTCCCCCCATCAACATTAACCTCATCTTGATGATGATCATGTTGAAATGGTTCCTCGGCAATATCAGGATCGTTTGTCAATTGACGGGATTCCACGGGAACTCCTTCTTGCCTCTCTGGTATGGGTTCAGGATCTACAAGATCATTGTCACGTTCGGAAATCGCTTCGACTGGACTCTCAGTACTATGTACTGGATGAAATTCTATTTCGACCTTTGAAGGTTCTTTTTGACTACTTACCGATTCACCCTTATCAATTTCGAAGGGGTCAATCTTCATGTTCATGTTACTCTTCACTTCATTCTTTGTTTCGTGAAATTTCACATCTCTTGACATAATAACTTGACGTTGTTTTGGTATCCATACTCTATAACCTTTTCGATCTCGAGGATAGCCTACAAAGATTCCTTCCAGGCTTCGCGGAGCAAACTTATCTTTTCCGGTTGACTTGTCCAAGACATGTACCTTAGACCCAAACTTGTGTAAGTAGTCTAATTTCACAGGTCGTTCAAACCATTTCTCAAAAGGTATTTCACCTTTAAGACTGCTGGTTGGACAACGGTTTCTTATGTGGCACGCTGTTGCAACAGCATCTGCCCAGAAACCCGGAGAAAGTCCTGACGAAATGAGCAGGCATCTCGCCATTTCCGTTAAGGTCCTGTTCTTCCGTTCAGCAACTGAGTTTTGTTGAGGTACTCCTGGAATTGTCAATCTTCTTGCTATTCCTTCTTCCTTCAATAACTCGTCGAAGTTTCGATTACAGTACTCACCTCCGTTATCCGTATGAAGATACGTTATTTTTCTTCCAAATAGGTTCTCAACATGATTTTTATATACCTTGAAGGTGGTGAAGATTTCACTTTTCTTGCTGAGAAAATACACTTCACACCATCTCGTATGATCGTCGATAAATGTTACAAAATATTTAGCTTCATTTATTGACGTATGTTGCATGGGTCCCACGACATCAGAATGAATTATTCTCAACTTCTCATCGCATGGCCCACTCGATCTCGAAAAAGGTAACCTACTCATTTTTCCTTCCGCACAAGCATCACAATCGTACAACTCACTTACATCTGCCATCTTTAGGTTCATGCCGGACTTATTTAAAAGTCGCACAAGATCCTTAGCATTTAAATGTCCTAAAATTTCATGCATCAACCTTACGTCAACCTTTCGCTCAGAAATCGCTGACACTCTATCACATTGTTCCTTAACGTAATATAAATTACCTTTACGATTCGCGACAATTTTAACGTTACCATAGCTATCTTGGACACTAGCTATGTGTTTGTCAAACGTAACGCTAAAGCCCTGATCAGTAATTTTGGCTACTGAAATTAGGTTACATCGAAAATCTGGGACAAATAGAGTATTTGGCAGTTGGACAATAGTTTTAGAACCATTATTACATGTAGGTAATCTTACTGTACCTTTACCTTGTACTTCTGTGCTCGAATTCGTCGCTAAATTAAGCTTACCGGAGAAGGGTATTAATGTAGTATCAAATTTGCCTGCGTCATTGCACAAATGTGACGTACACCCACTGTCGAAGATCCAATCTCCATTCTCATTGCAAACAGCATTAACATCTGAAACACAATTAAATGTTACAAAATTGGAATCGACATCTGTAAAATCACTTATGTTTGACACATACTTTACGGCACTACTACTATTCTGTTCCTTTTTCTTTTGAGTACAATCCGAGGCTTTATGACCGTGTTGATGACATTTAAAACATTTGTATCTGAACTTCGAATCGATTTGCTCATCACATGCGCGTTGCCGTGACACCGTGCCACTCTTGGGTTTAGAAGATCTCTTTCCTTTTACCAGAAGTGCCCTATCTACACTTTCTTTTCTATTTCTGGAATGTTCTTCTTCTAAAATTTTAATCTTCAGAGCCTCTGGTTTCGGTAACGAATCTCGTGATTCTATGGCACATCTGAAGTTGTCAAAACTGGGCGGCAAGCTATACAAAAGCATAATTGAAGCCAAATCATCATGCATTTCAATGTCCATGTCAGCTAGTTGGCTTTTCACATCGAAAAATCGCATGACATGTTCTCTGATGTCACCATCTTCCTCCAATTTACGAAGCAGTAGCTCTTTTAATAATGTAGCCTTTTTCGCAGGTCCCTTCGATGCATGTACGTCTTGCAGTTTTATCCATACATCTCGCGATGTCTTACAACCTCTCAAATGACGTAATTCGCTCGGGGTTATCGATAAAATGAGATCCGACTTAGCTTTTGAGTCTCCGATGTCCCATTTTGCTGCCTCGGCTGGTTCTGCTGGTTTCTTGATAGTTCCGTTCACGTATCCCCAGGCATCATTTTTTATTAAAACTGCTTCCACTTGGATCTTCCACGTCTCATAATTGCTCTCGTTGAGCTGATCAATTTTCACAGTACTACTCATTTCTGCTGAAATTCTTTACCTTTTACGTTTTTACAAGAATCCTGCTTTGCATGGACGGTCCATAACCACTATTAGGGTTTACTAATAAAAATGCAGAGCGTGATTACGCAGATATAATAGGAAAACGTAGTCAAGTAACTAATTTGGTGTTTACATGAGAGTTGCCATTGATCGACTGACTTACAAAAAGTAAACAAACAGATTCATAGAACGGTTGCTACACAAATATAAATTTGACAAGGTTCTATCTACGGCCAGTATAGTGGCTCTTAGGAAAAGGTGTAATATATCACATTAAACGTAATATCTTCATAGGTATAGCACATACAGGATGCTCGTAAGCATTCCAAAAGATTTTAATGTTCAATTCCTGACCATATATAGAGTCTTTAATGTTAAGTAAAATTTCCTGGATTCGGCTTGGTTTCAGAGATAATCAACCTGTTTTTCGAAATAAGTTTTTCGACGTAACTCGTCATAAAACTTCCTTTTGATTGCAATGCTACCACAATGTGTTTTAATATTACCACACCTTTTGCCTGGCAATCAAAAAATGGGAATAGACTTGACGAAATAACCTGTCTAAAAAAAAAAATTCAAATAAATAATTTTAACAGATTGTTGTTATGATAAAAAGTACTGAAAATGTTAAAAAATATTCAAAAAGTTTAAAAAAAAGAGAAAAAAAAATTTTTTTTTGGTGGTATTTGACATTAGGTGTAATAATCATTTTTGTTTATATTGATATCTAGAATGCATACTTAAAATCTTTTGGAATGCTCGCGCCCGGGCGCGCCCTGTATACTTATTTGTAAAAATAAAATTCCTAATTATCTTCTGAATCTGAAATATTCTTATAATCATCGTCAAAAGATTTTAACTATGCATTCTAGATATCAAAACAAACAAAAAATATTATGAGACCTAATGTGAAATACCACCAAAAAAAAATTTTTTTTTCTCTTTTTTTTTACACTTTTTGAATACTTTTTAACATTTTCAGTACTTTTTATCATAACAACAATTTGTTAAAATTATTTATTTGAACATTTTGTTAGGGACAGGTTATTTCGTCAAGTCTATTCCCATTTTTTGATTGCGGGGCAAAAGGTTTGGTAATATTAAAACACATTGTGGTAGCATTGCAATCAAAAAGTAGTTGTATGACGAGTTACGTCGAAAAACTTATTTCGAAAAAAAGGTTGATTATCTCTGAAACCAAGCCGAATCCAGGAAATTTTACATAACATTAAAGACTCTATATATGGTCAGGAATTGAACATTAAAATCTTTTGGAATGCTTGCGAGCATCCTGTATGTGCTATACCTACTTAAACAAACGTGTTTATTTCTTTATTGTCCATCTTCTTGCTTTATTATCTTATGACACAGTGATCCCAGAGGAAACATGCTTATATCTTTTTTGTAGAGAATTTTATGTAGATTACTTATGTACTAGAACATTTTTTGCTATAAGCCACGGTTTACGAGTTATTTACGGAAAATTAAAAATAAGGACCTTTACACCCCTCTCCCCCCCTTAGCTCCACCCCTAACCACCAGTACTTTCAGTATGTGGTTTAAAACACCATTCCCTACAACTATGCCAAAATTTG
The DNA here is from genome assembly GCA_025490895.1 of Thaumatotibia leucotreta. NCBI lineage: Eukaryota > Metazoa > Arthropoda > Insecta > Lepidoptera > Tortricidae > Thaumatotibia > Thaumatotibia leucotreta. The sequence goes on from JALPQI010008216.1 coordinate 54,781, forward strand.
CTTATACACGAGTTATTTCCCCCGAGATGCAGCTTTTGGTCTTCGTTAGGTGGGCTATTAGTCGTCGACACAGCCCGTATTGAGCAAAGCGACCATACTCATGAGCGATATTATGAGTAGGTTCTAGTGTTAACTATTTGACTGTGCTATTT
>JALPQI010008217.1:0-40880 GCA_025490895.1 Thaumatotibia leucotreta
ATCTACAGGGTGGCTGGTAAGTATACCGACAAACTTGAAAGGTGTATTCCTGAACACATTTTGAGGCTATAATTTCATATGAACTTTTCTGGATTCGGCTTAGTTTAAGAGATAATGACATGTTATTCAAAAAACTATCTTCATCACAAGTCACTGAAAAATGCCTGCACGATTAAAATTCTTACACTAGTAGTTTTCATCTCGACATACACACTGATTAAAGTTAGAGAAAATGAGGAAAAAGTTTCAGAAAAATGTTCAACAAAAAAAAAATATCAAAAACCCTGACAAAAAAATTCTTTCCCTACAATTTATTACTGGTCATGTACAAAAAAAAAACAAAGTATCAAAAAACGGAATAACCAAAAATATTTTTTTTTTGTTCGATAATGACATATGTCACATATTTTTTTTTACTTCTTTTGTTATCAAAAATGCATTGGTAAAGTCTGTCGGTATACTCCTTCCCACCCTGTATAAGGGTTCCGTTTTTGCCATTTTGGCTACGGAACCCTAATAAATTAGAAAGAACTTAAAAGAGTAGGTCATTTGTCAGTATAGAAATGGCGATCGATTTGATAGTTCGAAAAAGATGTTGATTTGACTTGCCAGTCAAATAATCTATTAAATCGTATAACAAGCGTTGCTCAATTTAAACATAGTAAGACCTGTGTAAATTGGACCCATTTTTTTATTTATTTTATTTATGTTTCGATCTTTATGTTTTATCGTTTTAAGTGAGAATACTCAAACTAGTTATTAATGGAAGTCTTAGATTAATTTAAATTATGTTCGGATACCAACTGGCAAAATTTGACAAAACAAGTATTTATATCATTATGTTCCAATAAGGAATGAAACTTTATGAAACCCGGTTGATAAATTAATAGCCTGTCTAATTACATTTTGTAAATAAGTAAATAATTACGAAAATAATTTGATTCTTCTATAATTAACTGTTTACTGGTTCATACAGTTACCTATATAAAATAGCTAAAGGAAGTTGGTAATGAATGACATAACAGTATAAGGTAACGGCATATTTTGTTGTTACATGTCAAAACAACTCCAGTAATTGAATTTAAGCTATTTATTGCGAAATCTATTAATATTCACAGTCGTATAATATGTTTTCTAATATATTGAAATATCTATATATCTCTCTATTATAATAATAATTATATTGTCGTATCCACAACGCACTGGGTCGATTCGTTTATATGTATACACCGTGTTTTTATTGATTTCCGTTAAAGGGAAGCTTATTTAAGTCATAAATAATCAATTTCTGTAAGAAATTAGTATCTTAACTCTTACTGTTATTGAGCTATTAAAAATATAAGTTTAATAATTGAACAAGTGTATTGCAACCTTTATTACATCCTAATGCCACTTATTTTGACATGTGCCGTCAGTCCCCTGAAATTAACTTTTGTGTTATTCTTAAGGTTCTCTCACATTTACCATTTCATATATTATGTATGAAAACGAAAAAAAAAAATTTTTTTTTCGAGTTCGACTAAAGGTACCAGGTAGCTCCAATTAACGTACCAAACAGCCTGTTAAATTTAACGGGAATAAAAAAAAACATTGTGTATACAAGGTGTCCGCGAGGAAAGGGAAGGATTTTAACCTCGTAGCACTGAGCCTAAAAGAAGCATAATATCTATGTGACGTATGCAAAAAGAATACGCCGAAATCTGAATCCGTGCTGATAGATTTAGGGGGACGCTAACTCTATGATACCTATATAAGGTCCTAATTTATTAGATGCAGATATTTTTACAGCTGATTGTACTCGGTCTCTGGAGTATATTAAACCATGAAACATTATAGCATTTACGATGTTTTTTTGGAGAAAACTGAAAAACAAATTTGCTACGTAAAAACATCCTGTTTATGTAATTATTAAATGAAAACTCATTGAACAGATTCTAGTACCTCTTTTCCGTACCATTTAACTGGAACTGGCCACTTCACGTCGATAAATTAAGTATTTGATTGTCAATGTCATGTTATTTTCCGTTGGATTGTGTCGTTTGATGACATGACAGACAGTGTTATTGTGACATGTGATAATGCACATGATGATTTTTTTTAGACGAAATTATAATTATTTTTTTTGTTAGGAAAATGAAATCAAAAAATTACATGAAAACATTTCTTAATTTATACTTAAAGTTAATTATTTTAATGTAAAGTATCATGTGTTAAAATATCTGCAACTAATAAATTAGGACCTTATATAAAACTAACAAGAAAATATATCCAATTGTGCGGTTCCGATAATCCGAATAGAGATATTTTTGCCATGTCACCTGTCAAACAATTACTGGCTAACCCATGAATTCCGCTAGTGATACCGTAATTTGGCACTATGATACCTATATAAAACTAACAAGAAAATATATCCAATTGTGCGGTTCCGATAATCCGAATAGGGATATTTTTGCCATGTCACCTGTCAAACAATTACTGGCTAACCCATGTATTCCGCTGTTGATACCGTAATTTGGCACTATGGTGCAATTTGGAAGCATCAGGTGTCAAAATACACATAACTGCATTTATGTAGATCGCTTCACTGAGTCAGAAATAGAGCTTCCAGTTGGAATATTCGGTCCATTTTAGTATTTGAATTATACGGCATAAGATATTCGAAAATAGTACATTTCGATACAAATGCCAAAAAAAAAATTTTTTCGACGAAAGAGTTAAAAAGAAGTTTTTACACTCGGGTGATTGTCGCCCTCGTTTCACTCGGGCTCCAACTTTCACCCTCGTCGAAAAAAATTTTTTTTGCACTTGCATCGAAATGTACTATTACAAATACATAGTTTTAAATCTTACCTACCGTTAGAAAATTACACGCTAGACTAGGGTTGCCAACCTTACTATATTATATAGTATTGTACTATATTTCAACTCTCTGTACTATATAGGTACATTAGGGACTGTTGATGAAAAATATGGTACGCAAAAATACTATATTTTTTGGGGGGTCCGGGTCACTCTAAATGTATCATGCTTGCTGCAGATAGAGACTAAACGTTCCAAATTTCTAGAATAATCCTCTTACCGCTACTCAGCCAAAAGTAGTCTTTATGTAATAGAAAAAAAATACTTGTCAAAAAGTTTTTTTTTTTACAATGTATTATAATATATTTTTTCACGTGTTTTTTTTGGAAAATAATATAAATATCTACAAAATAGATGGCAACCCTACGCTAGACCGTAACTGCTTTTTTCATTGCATCCTCACTTATTTATTTACTTATGCTGGTTCAACGAACTCCCTCTCTGCAGTTAGCAACTTAGCTTATCTTTGTGTAACACACATCGCGTTTTTTTTAAGTTGGTGGGATATTTTTGTGTTTTGACTTATTAATGCACTCGACTGTACATACATCACGCTATATAATATAAATAGCAGTACACAATATACAGCATGGAAAATCACTTTAATCATACTTAAAAGCTGCGAAATTATAAAAGAACGGTAAATTAAAGTATTCAATTAAGACTCAACTTTTTTTTGTATTTTTTTTTGCGGTTATAGATAAAAGAATCGTTGAATATACGAATTAAATGTAAGCGCCCTTATCCTCGAGAGGCCCTATGTCATATATATATTACATAACATTTTGACTTTATAGATATAGTGTCAAAGTTAAAATTCGGTTGAAGTAAGTGACGTCACAAGGCCTCAGGAGGAAAGCAAGCAACAAAATCAAAATATATTTATTTATTTTATTTTATATACATTTGACGATCTTTTTGTGAATTTGTCCTATTTGTAAACAAATAGTAGTTTCATGAAGAAGTAAATTAATCTATCTATCTATATTTTATTTTCAGTCTACAAAAAATCCATTACCTTATAAGTTACAGGTCACTTATAACCTACAGAACAACAGACAAAGACAAAGTGGAACGCTTTTTACCAAGACGCTCAGAAATCATCTATACTTCCAAAGATCAACATCGAACCGGACCATTAACTCACATCCCAACTAACTGGCAAATGTGGACGCAATTTAAGAAAAAAATACCGTTAGTGTATACCCGGTCTAACAGAGTGAGTTTTTTCCACAATTTACCTCACTTATCGCCACGATGAATGACTATCGTCCATTCAGAAATAACACCTCGGTTTTTAAATTGCGTAAAAATACGCCGTGACACTATGGTTGCTCAATCGATTTCAGAAATGCGAATGGAAGGGTTATGTTACTAAATTATACAAAAAATTATGAGGTTTGAAGCCTTGGGTTTTACTCTCTCGTTTAAATGCATGGCAGTGTGTAATGAAAAAAAAAAATTGATCATATTGCAAACTTTCGCGTTGCCAGATTTATAAATTTACCTATTTGCGTTGCGATACCGTTCGGCCTATCAAGTTTGGGCTCGTAAAGTTACATTTAGAGTTTAGACCAAACGAGCATTCGCTCATTCTATCCCCCACTCTACGAAATCAATGAATTTCGACGAATCACGTTTTGTGTAACGAAATAATTTCGTTTTTGTCAAGAACAAAATTTTTAACAGAAGCTTTTACTGCTGAGTGTACCTGCGTTAGTCATTCTTCTTTTTCGTTTTCGTACATAATAAGTAAATGAAATGGTATAAGTGTGAGAGAACTTTAAGAATAACAAGACAAAAGTTAATTTCAGATGACTGACTGCAAATGTCAAAATAAGTAACATTAGGATGTAATAAAGGTTCACACTTAGGTTACACACTTGTTCAGACATTAAACATTTTTTGTAATAACTCAATAATAGTAACAGATACGAGTAAGACACTAGTTTCTTAGAGAAATTAATTATATTTATAAGCTTCCCTTAAATTAAAAGTTAATGAAGAAAAACATCCCGTAGATATAGATGATATACCCTGTATAGACTGTATTATGCAAATCCGTGGCTGTCATTGCTTATCCCTGCTCTGCATACCATAAAAACGTCAAAAAGCTTCAACAAATAAGTTGATATCCCACTGCGCACCAAAATACCCGAAAGTTCACCCACGCCCGTGCGCACTTGTTTACCTGTTTCACAAGCTAACTGTAGCCGTATCATGAGTTGCGAAGTAAAGATGCATTTAGACCAAACGAGCATTTGCTCATTCTATCCCCCACTCTACGAAATTCGTTCGTTACACAAAACGTGATTCGTCGAAATTCTAGAATTATAAATAACGTGAGACTCAAACATATTAAAATATTATCGAACCGGGTTACTCACGTATTTAAGTCTATGATTGCTCGACATGTTTTGACCCATTAAGATGGGTCGTCCGGAGCACCCTCGGCCAAAGCCCGACGCGTACGCCCATCGACATGTTTCGACCCATTAAGATGGGTAGCGTGATCCATTAAGATGGGTCGAAACATGTCGAGCAATCATCGACTTAAATATGTGAGTAACCCGGTTCGATAATATTTTAATATCGTCGAAATTCGTTGATTTCGTAGAGTGGGGGACAGAATGAGCGAATGCTCGTTTGGTCTAAATGCACATTGAAGCAGGTCTTCGCGCTCGCTCCAATAAATAAGTGCGAGAGCGATGGAATGCTTTACGTATCGAGTAAAACTTAACGTAACCCATACTTGATAATCACATAATTATAATTTTTACAAAACTGACTTCAACAGATTTCTCCAAGATCCCATCATCACCGTTTGTTTTGAAGTCGGTTAAAAAAAGAACTATCGAAATCGGTTAGCGTGATATTGAGTTATTCGTCGTGCATATTAAATTTATGACTTATATGTTATTATGGTTTTCTTAAGGATGTTAGAACTGGACTAAATTAAAATGGGACCAATCGGTGAGCATCAGCTTTCAAATAAAAAAAGAATCTTCAAAATCGGTTCACCCAATGGGAAATTCTAAAGGTGCGTTCAGACCAAGCGAACATTCGCTATTCTAACCTCCCACTCTACGAAATTTGATCGTTACACAAAACGTGATTGGTTTATTTCGTAGAGCGGGGGATAGAACAGCGAATGCTCTTTTGGTCTGAATGCACCTTCAGGTAACAATCATAAAAAAAACATACAGGGGTCAAAATTCTTTTCGTTGTCTCGTTTCATACCACTCTGTCACGCTTATAGTTGCTATTTCGACTCAGTACATAAAAAAAATCCGGTGTACTTGTATTTTTCACGCTAGATTTTAAACCATATATCAGAAATTGAAAACAAAACATCATCTCATATAAAAATCATCACTGCGTCACGTTTTTTAGGGACACAAAATAAGACAACGAAAAGAATTTAGACCCAGTCGAATTGAGAACCTCCTGCTTTTTCGTCGGTTGAAAACTCATGGTACGGCTACAGTACTGTAATGAAAAGGTAAAAACACCAAAAACCTGACCCTAGTCGACCTCACGCCTTAACTCACAATGAGGTGGGATACCAGAAACACGCAATCGAAATGAAACTTTATGCAATTGGTGTAGATTTTGGAGTTGACTGGTTTTGGGAGAGTATGGATGGACGGTTCCGTACTTTTGACGCGTTTGACTTGTGTGTGATTTTTTTGGCGCGTAATGGTTACGAGAGCTAGGTGTCTTTTCTTAGTTTTATTATAATTGACTCTTCTCTGTACTTGTTTTTATTTATTGAGGTGTGCAATAAAGAGTATTTGTATTGTATTCGTTTTTGTTTTTTGAAATCGTCTATTTTATAGTTTTTGACGAGCTAGTTTCTAGTTTTTGTTCTGACGTGAATGTAGATTTAATTGTATAAAATATTTGCTTAAATATTACAGTCATGTTTTAATGTCTCAAGATATTTATTTTTTTATTTGAATACCTAAGTCTAAGGTAAGGTAATTAAAATGAAGCTTCCTTAAACACTAGTCGTTAGTTCCTCTATCATGTATGCTACAGGTTACCGCGATCTAAATTAATCTTTGCCGGTTTTTAATATTTATTATAGCAGTTGCATGTTCTACTATACTGAACCAGTTTTCTGACTTTTTTATGGTAGAACTAAACAGGCATTCTAGGCTGCTTCTACTCGTAGCAGGGTATTTCTTTTTATTTTTTCCATCATCATAAATTAGAATTTGAACAATTGTTTTTGGGGTTATTTTTGAGCTGGCGTTAGACGTCCATGTTATATATGGTTGCAGTTTAAATGAGATTAATAGGAACAGTAGAAACCTTTTCTTAGGTGTCACAATGACGTAGTTCTATAGTGGCCAACCTCTTGCAGCAGATGTAGCTAGGTGGCCCCTGAAACATTAACTACTAAGGTCCGACCGAGATCCATATTTCAATCTCGGCCGAGACCGAGACCGAGACCGAGAATAAATTTGATTCTCGGCCGAGACCGAGACTTGGTAGAAAGGATAAGAAACGTATAAATTACCTAAAAAATCCAACGTCAAACATACATACATAATATACATATACATTGTATACAGCAATTTTTTTTGGATATTTTCTTTTTTAGATTTTTTTTATGTAGGTACCCCAAAAACCGGTATTCTAAAATTCGAATACCGGTCTTTGGGGTAGGTACCTACATAAAAAAATCGGTATTTTTATCGATGATATGATAGGGGTCGCTTACTCTAAAGTGAAATTGAAGTCAGTTCATGTCAATATGACACCAATAAAATCGCAGTAAGTTCTCGAGATGGTGTCAAGCTCGCCAATTACAGCTCATTACAAATCTCGGCCACGGCCGAGTCCCGGCCATTTTTGGCCGAGAGCCGAGAGGGATATCTCGGCTCGTTTTTTGACCGAGAACGCCGAGACTGAGACCGAGACCTAGATCTCGGTCAGACCTTAATAACTACAGTCGCGGATCTCCAAAGCCAAAGATGAAGCCATCAAATCATCAGCTCTGCACGTACGCGACCAGTAAAAAACCTTTTGTGTGATAAAGTAATTTCATCTATTTGCTTAGCCGTGACTGTTTTTGTTTGGAGCGCGTGCGTAATGGTTAAATAACTTTTAACTTGAACAAAAGGTTTCTTGTGGAACAAATGCAATGTTTGACGCCCTCTGAAGCCTAGTTGCTAGTGACCGTGTCTTCGATGATGGAGGTCCCAGGATTACCTTCTTGGTAAAGTCATTTAAGTATTTGTGGACAATTTTATTTAAAGTCCGTCCTCCAAACGTTACATTCTTCTCTCAAATACCGTTAATTAAGATTTCATACAGAATACCTACTACAACGGCACTTTTTTCATCCAAAATAGCTGGAATAACTTTTTCAATTCTCTCTCAAAGCAGCTTTTATCTCTGAAAAATATACTTTAACTTAACTGACTTTAATCCCTTAGTGAACTCTTACGGAACCCACGGAAAGAGTTGGGGGTGGTGAGAAATGTATTCTTACTGTCGTCCCCACACGGCATATTATCAAAATGATAAATAAAATAAATAAATATCTTGGGACATCTTACACAAATCAACCTAGTCCCATCACGGTAAGCTCAATTAAGGCTTGTGATGTGGGTACAAGGCGATGATATACATTATAGATACTTAAATACATAGACAGCCAAGACCAAGGAACAAATATTTGTGATAAATAAATTCACAAATAATGTCCTCGCCGGGATTCGAACCCGGAACCTCCAGCTTCGTAGGCAGGGTCACTGTCACTACCAAAGTAGGCTACGGCGGCTGACAAAATATTGCCATGGAAAAAAAATCTTTTTAAGTATTTTGATCTCTTTACACGAATAAGATTTGGTAATTTCTGTGCCGATCTGCTGATGATATAAGTATGTGCCTTTTCGTAGCAAAACCGATGTTTTTTTTGTCGATTTTTCTTTTCTTTTTTCTCCATTTTCATAACATGTAATCACGTATTAAACTAGCGTCTAAAGTATAATGTCAATTTTAACCATCTGGGTTAACAGCCGAAGCATCACAATAAACGAGCAAAACACATCTGCTCTATCTCCCAACTTATCTTACAGCTACATAGAGGAAATTTGAACTTTAATGCCAAGACGTAAAACTTTAGTAGAGTGCAGGTAAAGTGGTGTTTCATAAAGGTCAGAGCAGATGTAAAGAATCTTGTTTGCAATAGACTGTGTGCAACTGTCCTACGCGTGTTGTGGATCATAAATTTTCTATCAGAACAGAAGGCGAAATAATCGCAGACTGTGAAGTTTAGGGCTCTTTTACATTGCTCGACTTGAAACCGGATGTCAAATAGGATTAGGCATCTTCTTCAGACTCATTTTTTAGACCTATTTACCATCTCTGTTTGGGGCATTTTGGATTAGACTGTCCTAATCCTTATACTCCAGAGTGGTATTTTCTGTGTCGTGTTTGGGTGTGTATTGGATTTCTTATTTGGGGTCTATCTACAGCTGAAATAAGATGAGCAAGTAAAATGTGTGAGTCTTAAGTGTATTTGGGTACCGAATTTTAAAAATGTAGACGCGAGGAACTGGGGTCACATGTAAAATTAGTTTTTCGCTTTTTTGGCCGTTAGGCATAAGAAGTCCTCAGATACCGGACCGATATTTAGGTGTGAGTGTTTACATACCTGGGTAACTAGATACATAATTATATGTATTCAAAATCCAACAAATACCATGATTGCGGGTTTAAAAGTATATATAGTATTGAATTCGCATTTGGAAAATATGAAAATTTAAAGGGTTATACCCACCTGTTACCACCAACTTGACACCAGTGGTAACAACTGGGAATTTTTTTCCCACCTGTTACCACTGGGAACAACTGGGAATTAAAATTCCCAACTGTTACCACTAAACTAATTGGTGGTAACTACTGGGAATTATTTTTCCCAGTAGTTACCACTAAGTTAATATTTAGTAGTCCTATTGCAATAGGATACCTAGTAACCATAAATTTTGTTATACAATGGTAACAATTTCCAGAGACTATAATTATTATAAAATGTTATACTACAAATAAAGACGAATAACACTGTGTTTTTATTCAAAACAAGAATATTTCAATATTTAATTTTTCGTGTAAGTACCTAAAACCTTGTAGTAGTTATAATAATCTTAAAAAAGGTTTGAGATTCGTAATCAGTTAAAACAACACGATGAAAAATGAAAGTTATCCCTTCTACGAGCCGGTCACCCGTCATCCCTTTTTACCTGCCCCTGTGATAATCAAGTCAGTAGGTAGTTCTTAATATTTTTGGTTCAGATTCAGAGTAGGTAATACTGACAACATATTTAAAAAAAAGTTTAAAAAATATTTTCAAAATGTATTAATTTTTAGTAAAATTCGATGGTTATTAAGATATTTTATAAATAAAGTAACATTCATAAAATTAGCTCCTTATTAATAACTGGCAAAGTATTTTGTGTATATTCTATTAAAAACAAGCATATTACTAGTAAAGTACTTGGTGGTAACAACTGGGATTTATTTTTCCCAGTAGTTACCACTAAAGTGATTGGTGGTAACTACTGGGTATTCTTTTTCCCAGTAGTTACCACCAAGTACTCTGGTGGTAACAGGTGGGAAAAAAATTCCCAGTTGTTACCACTGGTGTCATGTTGGTGGTAACAGGTGGGAATAACCCAATTTAAATAACTTTACAATTTTTTTTTATAATTTTCGGCGATAACCATTTTTGATTTAAACTTTCACGATTATCACTCATATTTTAAAGACAAACGGGTCTTAATCGCGTAAACTTACGTTTAATTATATCCTGACGTTTCGGGCATCCGTATCCTGCCTGCGACCACGGGTGTAACGTCATGCCCGAAACGTCAGGATATAATTAAACGTAAGTTTACGCGATTAAGACCCGTTTGTCTTTAAAATATGGATAACCATTTTTTCCAGAGAATTTAATATCAAATAGGAGAAAATGGACCTCGATTATTTTTGTTATACTATTGATACAAAATAAAATGTGCAATCTTGTTCAAGGTCTACATCCGATACGGATCGGATAATGTGCAAACACTTTTAGGGTAGACTCAACAATGATAAGGTGCCAACTGTACGTTGCAGATGTTTCATTGTAGTTATACGCACGTGCTGTATGGAAAAAACACAAAAGGTTTTGACACAATTGTTTTTTCTTACATTTTTTCTTGCTGTAAGTCGTATCAAGGGATATCCTTACTGAATTTAAAATCTGAGCAACTGTGATATCTGAGTACGTAGTATTGGGAAAGTTGAGGTTTGAACTAGGTACTCCTGAGCATAGGCCTCCCTTTTTGTACGCCACTGCTCCCGGTTCAGTGACAACCTTATCCAAAAGTAGCCCTACTTCTTTGAACATAGTCCACCCATCCAGCAGGCGGACGCCCTACGCTTCTCTAGTCTGAAAGTGGCCTCCAATCCGTTAACATTTTGGTCCACCTGCCATCACGGTGCCTGGCAATATACCCTGCTCAACTCCACTTTAGTTTGGTAATAACTCCACTGCCCGACGTAGGCCTCTCCTATTACCCTGTTACGTATGAACGCATTATTAGGAGGTGATGACTACAATCCACGCTGGTCTAGCGGATTGGCGATCGCGGTAGTGTATCCACTATGATGACGCTGCTGCCCATCATCAATCTTCAATAAATGGTCAGTGACACTTCAATCCCTTAGTCGACTTACGATAGCCATGGGCTGAGTTGGGGTGGTGGCAAATGTATTCTCAGTCCTTACTGCCGTGGATTATATTATATTCTGTAATTATTATATTTAGCTACCAATCGAGATGTGCTTCCTTTAATAAGCAACGTTCTTGATACTCGTAAACCGTACAATATAATTTATAAAGATGGAACAGTTAGCTGAACGGTTACTTAATTAAGCGCATCCTGTAGTAAAGGTCGACGGACGACCTCTAGGCTAGAAAGCGGCTTCCAATTGCAATTTAAAGTTATTATAGAACATCTTTATCATAATTGGATACTTTTCCAGGTAAAATATGTACAGGATGTAAATGTAATACGGGCGTATGTCTTAACGGGGGCTAGCGCAAGTGTAAAGTTGCATTTAGACCAAATGAACATTCGCTCATTCTATCCCCCACTCTGAAGGTGCGTTCAAACTAAAAGAGCATTCGCTGTTCTAGCGCCCGTTCTAAGAAATCAACCAATCACGTTTTGTGTACCGATCGAATTTCGTAGAGTGGGAGGTTAGAACAGCGAATGCTCTTTTAGTTTAACCGCACCTTGAGAAATTCGTTCGTTACACAAAAGGTGATTCGTCGAAATTCGTTGATTTCGTAGAGTGGGGGATAGAATGAGCGAATGGTCGTTTGGTCTAAATGCACCTTAACGGGTGCTATTGTGCTAGCTATGTTGGCTTTGGCTCCCTGCCATACTTACGAATGAAAATGCAAGTGTAACAGAGAGACAACACATAAGTCGTGGTTCTCAGTCAGTACTTAAATATTGTCAAAATTCATTGAGAGCTTGGAATTGTATTTATTGGTATTATTATAAGTCAAACTCTTAAGATGGACCTTATAACTTTGCAATTGAGTTTAGTACTCAATTTGAATATTAGATGTCAATGTCATGTACCAAAAAAACTTGTTATGTGAGCCTAATGTAACAAATTTTCATCACACTTGCTGTCTAGTTAAGCGCGCCATTGCTTGCATACATCGCGGGAGTAGGGAATTTAATTTTTCTAAAATAGTATATTACGACACAAAAGCATTAATTTTTGCACGTGTCTCGTACGACGTTGTTTAGTACAGCTGGCCCTCCGAAGTTTTGGACCTGATGTAAATATAATACTAACTCGAGTCATTAAAAGCCCTCTGCCTACCGCGTCGGGCTTCTAACACTTTCCGTACTTTACTTACCTCCCTTGATGCACAATGTACTATTATTATTTAATAGTACAGTGTGCAATTGCATCTAGGGAGGTAACTACGGTATTACTAACTCGAGTTAGTATTCCGCTTACCGACCGTGATGCATACAATGTTTTTCATCACACTTAAAATAAATAAATAAATAATAAATAAATATCTTGGTACAAACAGCAACACAGCTAGGTATACACTTCAGAAATTGGAAATATTGCATGAAAGAGAATCACACTTACAGCCACATGTCAATGTTGAGCCACTTGGCAAAGGATGCAATTTGGTCGTGTAATATTATGGGTTCGGTATTTTTCGTTAGTAGGCACGATCGCGACATTTCCGATGGTCCCCGATGATATGTCATCGAACCTTTGTTGCGTCAAAATTTCAGTTTTTGAAAACTAGTTGACATAATAAAAATTCCTTCAACTACGAAAATTAAGAATTAGCTATCGGCCATTATAAGACGCTAGATGTCGTTGTTCCTAGTGGAAACTGGATAACGACAGTTCTTCATAGACTTGTCGAAAACAGTTTAGTAATATATTCACGTTTTCTTCAAATCGGATGCCATGATTTATCTGACATTAGTAGGCGAGGTATTTTATCAAGTCAAGATATTTTTATAAGTAGCCATGTTATCGGGCCATTTTAAAGAATAGAATAGAGAATAGAATTAATTTATTTGGTGTAAAAAGGTAAACTTAAATTAAAATACAGCTTAAATTATTTTTTTTAACTGACAGAGACAAATGTTATTGCTGTCTTTATTATCATTCGTCACATCTCTTAGTTGACGTTAGTTGAATACTTATGTAACCTTTGTGGAAATATGGTAGATTGAAGTTTGACAGTCTACCTATAATCCTTTAATCTGTCAGTAGCCATACAAATGTTTAATAGAGACTTCATAGTTTCTGGCTGAAATTCTAACTTTGAAAAAATATCTGACAGTGACAGCCGTTGAAAGGAAAATGAACGGAAATTTCTACATAGCAGCTTAGCAGTCAAATTACCGGCTCTGAAGTTAGATTGACTTCTCCAGGACTAAAGCGGATGTTATATATAACGTAACTATAGTGACGTCAGTTTCCGGAAAAATCACGTTCAATCATTGGATAAACGTTTTTGTTATTACGTAACTATGGTAATGTCACTTTCTGAAGAAACCGCCGGCGATCATTGGTTAACCGTAGCAATGCCGCCCCATTGGTCAGCAGAGTTCGGCCGAAGTCGTGATACCAGTCTCATAAGATTTCGGAACCCGATTTGTATTATTCGACCAAGTTGCGAACAGTGCGAACAATCAACATTCCCGTGTATTATTTAATTTGAAGTTGACATAATAAAAATATATTTATCTCTTTCATTTTCTCTCTGCTCTGTCTTTAATGGTCCGTTAGAAGTGTTGCTGTTTGTACATCTTACACAAATCAACCTAGTCCCACGGTAAGCTCAATTAAGTCTTGTGATGTGGGTACTAGGCGACGATATATATAATAGATAGATACATATAGATACTTAAATACATAGACAGCCATGACCAAGGAACAAATATTTGTGATAAATAAATACACAAATAATGCCCTCGCCGGGATTCGAACCCGGAACCTCCAGCTTCGTAGGCAGGGTCACTACCAACTAGGCTACGGAGGCTGACAAAAAAATAAGTTTTAAGACAAATTACTATTAAATGACGTACTGACATTTCTATTAGCAATGGCGCGCTTAGACAGCAAGTGTGATGAAAAATGTATTCTTACCGCGTCAAAATGAATGCTTCCTAACCAAATTACACAAATTCTTTGTAACAGTTCTCAGAAGCTAATTGCCAAGTATTACCGCAAAAACGGTGCACGAACGAAAGTGATGTTTATTATTAAACACGTTCTTATCATAATCAGGAGGTGAGATAACGCGTTATGTAATTACAATGCCTCGCGAGTTCGCCGAATCGGGTTGAAGTGCAAATATTTTGATTATATTTGCGTTTAGAAATGTTTCGACTAGTCGGTACAAACCTCTAGAAAAAAACTGTATATATTTATCGCGCCGCCAATATGACGACCGGGCCGAATGGAGGAAAAGAGGGGAGGCCTTTGCCCAGCAGTGGGACACTAAACCAGGCTGATAAAATAGAAGAAAGAAAGACATTTATCGCCGCATGGTACCCACATCACAGGCCTTAATTGAGCTTACCGTGGGACTATGTCGATTTGTCTAAGATATCCCAAGATACCTATTTATTTATTTATTATTTAAATTCACCTTCATAGTAACCACACTGTTCAGTGTTTACATACGGATGAAATAATCACTCGTGCATGCGTGACTTTCTCTCGCGACAAATCGTACCTTTCTTTTGTACTCAACTTCAAAAACATCTTAACAATGGTGCACCATATTACATTGTCATAAGATGCAAAATCACTGATTTATTTTTAGCTGCGTTTTCTGTTGCGCAATGACATAAAAACCGATTATTAATGACACTCGTTATTGTTGGTTATGAGTATGGGTATAAGTCAGCACTCAGCAGCGGCCCTACCGCAAAAAACGAAATTCATAAACGAGGATTTGTCTCTCTCACTCTAATGACGCCTACGTTTGAGTGACAGAGAAAAATACTCGAAATTGACGAATTTCGATTTTGCGGTAGTAGGCCAGGCCTTTGGCGCCTACGTTATATACAGGGTGTCCCAAGAAGTAGTGATATACTGAAGGTGGGTGGTAGAGGACCTCAAGGGCTATCCAAATCACCCCCATGTATGTTCCGCGATTTTTCGTATTTTCGGAGTTATGATTTTTTTTTCTTATTTTTCACCCAACACTGACTACGATATGATTTTTATTTCTGGTAGCGTGAGTTGCTATAACAGACGCTTGATTTTTTTTTGGATTCGTGTTGTTATCTGGAATCGACGACTTGGCATTAGTTAACTGACTTCAATTTGCGTACAAGTGATTATGTTTACTTCACGTGACTATGCAGAAATGCATTACTATTACGGTTATGCTAGAGGGAATGCCGCGGAAGCTTCAAGACTGTAACGTCGAAATAGTGAACAGTATTAAAACACAATTTTTAAATTATTAAGAAGTAACAGCAATCGCATGAAATCATCATCAAACTTCTTTTGTTTTTTTGTTCTTTTTCTGTTAGTGGCCAGTGCGTGATTCAGAACGAATTCAATTCAATTCAATTCAATATCTTTAATGTAAAAAATTGATTAAGAGAGGTTTTGCTTCGCTTTAATACCATTAAGTTAGTTAAAAAATACCTAAATAATACAAAATCTGACGCATTTATAAAAATAAACACTTAAACCTATGAAATATATCGATAATATAAAACTAATTAAATATAGTGAATAAAACAAACACACTTAAATTAATCGAAAAGTCCGCCACGAGTTGTACCTGGAGCGAAGGTACCCATCACACTAGCAGCGTTACCACGTTGAACGGCGATGGATAACCTTTGCACCAGGTACACCCCCGCGCGGGCGTCAGATCCCCTCTCCCATATACGACGTCCAACTTCTCGGATGAACGAAATTGCTTCAGATCCCCAGCATCCAGTTGTTTCAAATGAAAGAGGCACAAAAAAGTAGCTATTGCACAACGTCATATATTTTTGTCGCTTTTTGAACGCGGCAAGCTCGGCAGCGGCACCAGCGGTTCGCACTGTTCTGCTTAGATGTGACGCAGCAAAAGTGCTCACACACGTGGCGTCCCAAAGCAGACATTGTCCCCTCTGCCTCGGTACTAAAGTTAGTCCGTCAGGGCGTGTACCGTCGGTGCGACAGAGACCTGGAGGCTCTAGGACACACGGGATATTGGCGGAGATTAGGGCCCTCCGGACGATATCATTTAGAGCGTGATGCCGACTAAATCTTCCTGAACATCGACAGCAACTCAGTGCGTGATGGCCATTCGCTTCCACCATGGACCCGCAGATGCATTGGTGGGGTATACAAACATCGCAGCCCAAGCGTTTATTTATTTATTTATTATTATTAATTGCTTTAATTAATTTTCACTGAAAGTAAGAAATTTAAATTTTGCATTTAAGTAGGTACTACATTTAGATTTCCATTTTTAGATTGAAGCCATGCGAATAGTGCAATGAAATTTTTTGCGTAGCTACCCGATAGATAAAGCAAGTTTTTAAAATCTAAACGGTATTTTTTTTATGTAATTTTATTTTTTAAATGCTCTTTGAAGTTTTGAAAACATTGAGTAATATTTTTTTTTGACATTTTATTTTTTCTTAGCCTATTTAAAGATCTAACGATAGTAAATGTTACTATCTAGGTTGGCCAATCTATCAGCTTACACAAAAAAAAAATCAAGCGTCTATTACAGCAACTCACGCTAACAGAAATAAAAATCACATCGTAGTCGGTGTTGGATGAAAAATAAGAAAAAAAATCATAACTCCGAAAATACGAAAAATCGCGGAACATACATGTCCTCTACCACCCACCTTCAGTATATAACTACTTCTTGCGACACCCTGTATATTAACGTCCTTTTCTATCATCATTCCAGGGTTCCATAGTAAACTAGGAACTCATACAGTAGTATACTAGTTTCGCCTACGAACAAATTAAACATGGAAGCCGCACGCCATACTAAATTACGGTCCTGAATTTTAGTTGACAAATGTCACCCCCTATTCAATGCATCACGGTAATGAATTTCAATATCAACGCATAAAAACCTAAACCGCCATTTAAAAATAGTTGTGATGTCCTGCCCATCTTGGCACAATTGAACAATTGTTTTTGGGGGCATTTTTGAGCTGGCGTTAGACGTCTATGTTAAGGTGCATTCAGACCAAAAGAGCATTCGCTATTGTAACCCCCTACTCTACGAAACTCGATCGTTACACAAAACGTGATTGGTTGATTTCGTAGAGCGGGGGATAGAACAGCGAAAACCGGCCAAGTGCGAGTCGGACTCGCGCGCGAAGGGTTCCGTACCATTATCAATTTATTATTTAAAAATACAGTTAAATCAACCTACCTCAAAAACTATAAGAGATAATTTAGTCAAACCAAAAATCGTTGATAGGGTATACAGTATGTATTTGATCGTAAAGCAAAGAAAGAAACACATTAATATTTAGATCATACTAAACAACTTTTACTATGGGGCCAAACTCGAATTCGTGAAAAAAAAATTACTCTCCCATACAACGTGTTCATGATCACGCAATCAAAATGTATGAAAATGTGCAAATTTTTTTCGTGAATTCGGGTTTGGCCCCATAGTAAAAGTTGTTTAGTATGATCTAAAAATTAATGCGTTTCTTTCTTTGCTTTACGATCAAATACATACTGTATTAGTATATGTTTTATGTCGCGTAGTTTAAAAAATATTGGGGGGGACACATTTTTCAGACTTTGATAGCTGATATCTCGAAAACGATTTGCTTAAATAAAAATGAGATTTATAAACCTTCATATTATTTTCAAAGACCTTTCTATTAATACCCCACACGCTTATATACAACTAAAAATTTTTTTCTATCCCTCAGTTACATGTATGGAGGGCCCCCACCCCAATGGTTTTTTTACAATTTAGTATCATAATCCTGAAGCGGTTCATACAACACATATCCTTACCAAATTTCGTTACTGTAGCATTTATAGTTTCCGAGTAAATCAGCTGTGACAGACGGACAGACGGACAGACGGACATGACGAATCTATAAGGGTTCCGTTTTTGCCATTTTGGCTACGGAACGGATTTGGCGGGGCTCTTTTGGTCTGAATGCACCTTTATATAATGGTCGGAGAGTTTCGCTATGTCCGCCTGTCCGTTTGTCCGTCTGTCTGTTTGTCCGCCACTTAATGACCGTTAATACTAGAAATTCGTAATTTGGTATACCTAAGTACCTAAGTATATTAAGTACATAGTCACATTAGTCACAACGACAAAGTGGTAAAATGTGGATTTTTTTCTACCTCTGTTATTTTACAAATATCCTGGAGTGTGGGGTATTGTTAAATAGGTTTTTTAAAAGAAATAAGGGTCTCCAGAGATTTTAGATAAGGCCCCACCGCAGATATCACCCCAGATAAGGCGTTTACTAAGTACCAAATCAATATAAGTATAATGTTATAATTACGTAGATAATAAGTTAGTGTGATAAGTATTTCTGTTCAAATTTACTCATAGGTACATCTCAATTTTCTTTTCAAACTCCGATACAATTAAGACAGTTCAAATCGCCGCGAGTCCTCACGCACATTCGATTTAGATTGCGCGCATTCAAACTATAACTCGTTCACGTCTTGACTTAAGCGAGCAATCTAAATCGAATTTGCATATTCGTTCGACACTGTTCTGGATGGATGAACCAAGGATAATAAAAGGACCAAAAGACCCTTCTCATCGGTATTTATTCATAATAGTTTTTTAATGTTTATTTAATGTCGATGAACATTATCCGTAACTTCCATTAGTCATTAAACGAGGTATAGATAAGATAAATTACCGAGAATATGGAATTACATATATTAAGACCAAGCCACACCAGAGGCATGTGCACGTGCTGCAAAATTGCAATTACCTAAGGTCCACAAAGACAGAATGTCATAAGAGTGCAACATAACACTTTACGGCAGTATCAGTAGCAGCACAACTAAGTGAACATCAACAAACCAATCGAGACGCAATATCCATTGTGTTAAATATTCTTTGAACTTATTAAAGACACTATTATTAATGATAGAGGTTTCGCCTTGAATGGTGTCGGAATCAGATTAACCGAACAGGTTTGTTTCAAGACAAATTTGCTCCCATTACAATTTATTGATGTTTGGTAATTTTATAACGTGATTACAGCTTAGTCTAGTGTCGCATATCACTGCCGTATAGATACTTACTGGCCGTGTGGTGACGGCAGTAAGATTACATTTGTCACCACCCCAACTCCTGCGGGTGTCGTAACGTCGACTAAGGGATTAAAGTGTCACTGACCATTATTTGATAAAAGATTGATGATGGGCAGCAGCGTCATCATAGTGGACACATTACTGCGATCGCCAATCCGCTTGCCCAGCGTGGCGATTATGGGCATTTACCTCCGAATGCGTCTATACGCATAGCTATTAGGAGTGGCCTACGTCCAGCAGTCATAGGCTGATGATGATGATAATGATAATAATAGATACTTACACAACATCGTATCTGTATCATCTGTAACACTAGCTTTTTGCTGGTGGTAGGACCTCGTGCAGGGTCCGCCCGGATAGCTACCACCGTCTTACCCGTAACCTGCCGCTAAATAGCAGTGTTTGCATTGCTGTGTTTCGGTTTGGGGGTAAGATAGCCGGTGTAATTACTGGCATAGAGGCAATCCATCTAAGTCCTCAGGGTCGGCAACGCATAGGCGATTTAATAATTTATGGCCACTATGTCCGTGCTTGCTGCCGCCAAGCTTAAATGGGACTGGGCGGGACACGTCTGTCGGATGCCGGATGACCTGTGGGCTAAGTTAACCACACATTGGGTGCCAACAACTCGTAAGGCGTCGCGGTAGACCGCGCCAGAGATGGCGTGACGAGCTTGACGTCTTTGACAAGGACTGGTGGGAGACTTCAGGGGATAGGGATACGTGGAAGAATTTGAGGGAGGCCTTTGCCCTGCAGTGGGACAGTACAGGCTCTTAATAATAATAATAATAATAAAATGTCCATGGGCCTCTTATCTATCTACCTTCGTCACATAAAAAAACTTGATGGATAAAAGACCCGTATTAAGAATGAAATAAAGGCGACATTTCCATGAATTGAATGCTTTAGATCCGAAGTCGAGTGAGTATAGCTAAGATATTGAGTAATTATTTTTTAGGTTAGGTATTTTTAAGTTAATTATTCTAACAGTGTATTTTTAAGTTAATTATTCTAATAAATAATGTAATTACACTTCATCAGCCTATTATCAGTTCACTGCTGGACAAAGGCCTCTTCAATTTTCTATGTGTATGGCAATAGGAGAAAATAATATCCAATACAAAATATTATTTGTTAAATAAATTAGTCCAAAACCATCAGTAAAATGTAACGTGACGTCACGTTCATTCATAGTTCCTATAATTGTTTGACTAAAATATATGTGCCTATTTTGTTATTTTCATTTAACTAATGATAAAGTACATTTGTATATTTTATAGTATTTTATTTTCGTAATCTAATTATAAAATACCTAACTGATTAAGAAAAATTAATAAAGTACATTTTTTATTAAGGAAATAACCCAAATCGCGACTCATCAAGATGTCTCAGACAAAAACTCCATTAAAAGTGTTATTCTTGAACTAGTCCGAATTATTTATAATCACCAACATAAATTATTACGTGGCCAGCTGTCTGTTACTTAAATGACCTAATATTTATTGCTGAAGTGTTTCATAATGGTAAATTTAGCAAATATCGGTGTTTTTTATGTTATGTTAAATAAACTGGTTTTGAATAATGACTTTGATTTTTTTTATCGGAAAAATAGTGTATGTAGGTATACAGGATGTTATAGGATAGGTGATAAAGGATAATAAAACATGAACACCTATATTAATGATATTGAACGACATTTAAACTCGGCAAAAAACTGAACTTTTCCATAGAATTGTTATTTATAAATACAAGTTCAACCTGGGGCCCATTTCTCGAAAGCTTGTAACTTGTAATACAAGCGGAAGTCCTTAGCAAATTAATAGTGTCAAAAAGAGACTTCCACTTGTATTACAAGTTACAAGCTTTTGAGAAATGGGCCCCAGGTCTAACTCTTGTATTATTTTGAGTTTTTATGTTCTGAGTGTGTGGCGTGTAGATATTTTTGAGTGTTATGTGATATATGGCTACTTTCCAAATTATTTCTTTTATGGTCTTTATGATGCTTTCAATATTGCCTATCAAACGTATTTCAGACAAACCTATTCAGCTGAATGTAAGACTATTTCAGCGACTGCATGGTACTATTTTTAGAAACAATAAGGCAAGAAGCTGCCCGAGTATATTATCTAAACGGTGTCTTCATGATTCCCCAATCAAGCATACGCAAATTAAATGTGATGGATTTAATGTTTTACTTAAAATGGGATTTTTACACAACGATTTAGATGACCTTCACTTTCTTATGCGTATGAGAACAGTAAAACAGCTATAAGAATCAGCCACACATAAAAGCCTTAATGAAACACTCGGCTGGATCCATCGTTGGAACAGGTGGATATATTATAAATGCTCCATGATTGTTATATTGGATATCAAAGTCAGAATACACGTAAAGCTACATACCATATTCTCTTTAAAGTATCCTTTCACAAATTCAGGACATTTTTTTTGTGAAATTTAAGTGCTATGGAGCATTCCATGAAAACATCTACTTTTTGTCGCTTACGTGTCTCTATGGTAGCTACCCTTATAAAATATGCTAGCTGGTAGGAAACACTGTCAATCTTAAAGCCTTGATATGTTATTATTATACCTCGGCTTACTTATTTAATTTTTCAAAAGTATTGAAAAGACAGTGTCGCTTACGACACGTTTTCATGGAATGCTCCTATGAAAATACCTAAATGTTTGACATTACGAAGCACGTGAAAGCGTGTCTCTCATAGTACGATTTTTTTGTGTGTGTTGTCGTCTTTTTCGCAAACCGTAATTTTTTTTGCAGTATTTGTCCGAAATATTTTGTATTACTCGGGAGGATTGGGTTAGTTGTGTCTAATCCAGATGTTTCACGTCGAGTTTCTAGGATGAAATGTGTACCTTATTAAAGCAGTAATTAGACACATGTATGTTTTTTATGTAAAAATGTAATATAAAAAAAATACGGTCAAGTAAAGTTGTATTTATAAATAACGATACAGTCCTTATAGGTCGACCTTAACACATTTCCTAATTTCAACATTAATAGCGAAGAAACCAGACTATACCATACAGTATTCTCCATTAACGCTAGTTATAATTATATTAATATGCTAACGGTACTTAAAGATATTCTGTGACCTTTAAGCCAATAGTTTTAAGGTTCATTTTCAGTAAAATTTCGACTTCATTTGCAAGTGAGCCAGTGAACACATGCAATTATTTTAATAGTGTGGACTTACAATAATTGAGTTATATTTTTAAACTTGTATAAATGTATAAGGCGCACTAGTACCCGACGCTGTACCAATAGGTACTCGCCATCATAGCTTGAGTTGCCATCAATAAGATAAAATCAACTATTAGGGCATTTAAACGATGAAAAATGTGTGTGCCCTAAATGCTTCATATCCAACCTTGAAAATAGCTTATATCTAAATTATTTGCATGATTTTAAGACACTTTGATATTTATTAGGACTGAGAGTTAATATTTCAAAATGCCAATCTTTGACATTCAAATTTGTACTTCGGTGCCATCTATTGGGGCTGCCAGCAAAAGCACATGACACTTTACTCGTACGAGTAGGTTGTCTCAGAAAATATTTAATTTTGAGAAATTTCGATTTTGCCACCTTATAAAATAAATACTATTTAACAAAACTAATAAACTCCTCTCCCAAAACGCATGCCAATACTTTATATAGATTTATATGTGAGCAAAATATCGTAATTCAAATAAATATTCTCTTTTAACATGTTACGCTCTGCTATGCTATTCTCTTATTCACACATTCGACGCTGCGTTCGTCAACGAGCTCGACGACGAGACAGCCTTCACTTCGACGTAGAGCGCAGCGCTGCGAAAAACGGTATTCACTTACGTAGAACAGCTCGTCGTCGACGCAGTGTAGCTCCAGCTCACGCCGCATTCGTCGCCGAGCGCTAGTGTCGTTTAAAGTGCATTAGTGAATACCATTTTTAGGCTCGACGCTGCCGTAGCGCTGACACAGCGCTGTTAGCAAGGCGGTTTCCTTAGTGAATAACACTGCTCATACTTCTACCTCACATTATAATAATCTGAAGTCCTATAAAGTGACTGGCTGACTTCACTGCCTATCAAGCTGGCAGTCCCGAATTCGAATCTTTTCTATGTATTTAAGTATGTTTATTATGAAATCTAT
Source organism: Thaumatotibia leucotreta (assembly GCA_025490895.1). NCBI lineage: Eukaryota > Metazoa > Arthropoda > Insecta > Lepidoptera > Tortricidae > Thaumatotibia > Thaumatotibia leucotreta. Next base: position 23,870 of record JALPQI010008217.1, read on the forward strand.
TATAATTTATTTATATTGCTTATATACTATAATTAGCACTGATACATACAAATGCTTCACAGAATAAACTTGTTTTAAAAACATTTCACCATCAATCTCACTATTAAAGTACGTACTAAATAAACATAAAAAACCCTTGCTACGTACAATCAAAAATGTATATACAATTTTATACCTTACGCTCCAGACATAAGGAAAAAATAGTATACATATTTATGCCCTTGACTGTAGATAGCCGACGAGTTAATGCTCGCAATAATTGCAATAAAAAGCTTTTCAATTAAGCTTGCATGTGCAATGTGCATGTGCACGCGATCGCTTCACTGGCTAGTTAGAATATTCGCTGAATTCATACAAAAACGGGTCGAGAACATGTCAGATCTTGCTCAATTTAGGGTTCTGTATAACGCCCGTCAGTAGAAAGTCAAAGTGAAAATATTCTTTATTCAATTAGGCCCAGCAACGAGCGCTTTTGAATCGTTAAACTAAATAGCGAATGAGAGAAAAAAAAGCTCCTTCCATACCATCACCAGGTCATCAGTCCACCTTGTGGGGGGCTTACCCACGCTGCGCCTTCCGGTACGTGGCCGCCACTCGTGAACCTTTCCGCCCCAAAGGCCATCGGTTCTACGTGCAGAGTTCTCCATCCACTGAAACTTCAGTTTAGTGATTCGGAGAGTTAGTTATATCGGTTACTTTGGTTCTGCTGTGGATGGTCTCATTTCTAATCCGATCCCGCAGAGAGACTCCTAGCATAGCCCCCTCCATTGCCCTGGCTGACTATGAGCCTTCTTATGAGGCCCATAAGCGATCAGCAATGTACCAAAAATGTACAGTAAATACAATTCCTTCATTGTACTTGGGTAAATCAACTTTTTTCTGTGTGTTACTGCCATGGTTACGGTCGCCTGAGTCACGCTGGTTTTTTGCAAAATTATGCTACTTAAATTGTGCAAACATGTATGTAGTGCATGTCTGTAGGCGGCCCATCAACCCCTTGTCTGCCGCGAATATTTTTTTTAATAGTTTCCTCGTCACTGATTAGTGCTTAGACATGCGAAGTGTTAAGGAAAGGGCTTATTAACAACAGAAAAATGTATGTTTGCAACTACGAACAAATAAAACATGGAAGCCGCACGCCATATTAAATTGCCTTTCAAAAACGGTCCTGAATTTTAGTTGACAAGTGTCACCCCCTCTTCAATGCATCACGGTAATGAATGTGAATATCAACCTATAAAAACTTAAACCGCCATTTAAAAATAGTTGTGATGGTTCATCAAAGTTTTGATTGACTATATTCTATAAACATTTGTCAAAGTTGTTGCGCCGAAATATGCGCGGTGTTAAGAAAAGCGCTATGTCCTGCCCATCTTGGCACAATTGAACAATTGCCTTTGGGGACATTTTTGAGCTGGCGTTAGACGTCCATGTTATATATTGTCGCAGGTTTGCATAGTTAAAATAGCATAATTTTGCATAAAACTAGCGTGACTTAGGCGACCGTAACCATGGTAATAACAGACAGAAAATAGTAGATTCACCCCGTACTGCCATAATCCTTTCCACGGAGATAACCCAATTTCCTGCGCACGCGCCGCTAACTAACCGTTCCTATACAGCCTTACAAGCCGTAAAGGCTGCAGGAAGCATACAAGTAACCGTTGTCAGCACTACATTGTATTTGCGTATTCACTATAAACAATTCTTTTTGGTCCCTATAGCCAACTCCTTTCGTTCAAAGGTCAACTGAAAGAGGTCGCCTTTGCGCCTATCTATACTGTTATAAATATACATAAACAATAAAGAATTTACAAGTATAATAAATAAATATCTTGGGACATCTCAGATCTCAGACAGCATTGTCAGCCTCCGTAGCCTAGTTGCTCACTAGCAAGGGTCACTTGTAGGGTCACTACCCTGCCTACGAAGCTGGAGGTTCCGGGTTCGAATCCCGGCGAGGGAATTATTTGTGTATTTATTTATCACAAATATTTGTTCCGTGGTCATGGCTGTCTATGTTATTAAGTATCTATATGTATCTACGAGTATCTATTATATATATCGTCGCCTCGCCTGGTACCTACTTCACAAGCCTTATGTAATTGAGCTTACCGTGGGACTAGGTCGATTTGTGTAAGATGTCCCAAGATATTTATTTTATTTATTTATCTTACACCAATCGACCTAGTCCCACGGTAAGCTTAAGACTTGTGCTGTGGGCTGTGGGCATCAAGCGACGATATAATATATACGAGTATAATAGATATATATAATTAAATACTTAAATGCATAGACAGCCATGACCAAGGAAAAAATATTTATAGAAAAATAAATAAACAAATAATACCCTCGCCGGGACTAGAACCCAGAACCTTCAGCTTCGCAGGCAGAGTCACGGAGCTACGGAGGCTGAGTTAAATCTATAATTGTTATTGATTATTAACATTAATTTTATTTAATCATAAACTATACAAATACAAAATAATAATTATCGTTATGATACAATTTTTTTTATAAAAACACTAAATATTTTTAAAGGTTCTTGAGAACGAGTTTAAAGTTTTTAAAGATAATAATAAAAATATCAAAAAATAAAACATATCGACATGGGAATTGCAAAAGTAGATTTTATTGTAAGAAAATTCGTAATGTCAATATCCAATATATGGAGGAAACAAGATTAGAGAAATACTTTTGTATGGAAAAGGATAGCCCCCATTACGCGCCCGGACGCAATCAGAATCAGAACCAGTATGCCTATCCAAGATGCCATTTTGTAATCGTATACGATAAGCAATAAGTAATAAATATATCAGAATGACAGATTGGTACGAAAAGTCACGTGACCATTTCCATACATTATTATGGTCACGTGACTTATCGCTTATCGTATTATTTGCAGTAGAATGGCATTTCGGTGCCTACTGTGACGCGTTGATGTCGTTTACTAGACAACTCTAAAAACTAACTTCTTTTATATTATAATGGTACATTAAATTAAGTTTGAAACGAGTGGCGATTAAGAAACAACGAAGGGAATGTTTAAATAGATACGAGTTACGAATTTCTTTTTCGCAAGTGTATCGTACGACGTTTTTCAGTACAGATGGCCCTCCGAAGTTTCAATCTGACAAGAAATGAACCACTTCTCGCACTAGGTACGTAAAAAAAGCACCATCTGGACTGAAAATAAAATTTTTAGTACAGATGGTGTATTCTTAGGCTCTAGTGCGAGAAGTGTGTCATTTTACGTCAGGTCCAAAACTTCGGAGGGCCATCTGTACTAAAACACGTCGTACGAGACACTTGCAAAAACGAAATTCGTACTTGTGTCGTAATGTACTATTTTAGTACAGATGGTCAGTAGGGCTATCTGTACTAAAAACCGTCGTACAACACACGTGCAAACAGGAAATTCGTAACTCGTGTCGTAAAATACTCCCTTCAGTCGTGTTTTAAAACATCGCCACTCGTTTCGAATTTCATGTTTTTCGTACGATTTTGTTAGCAAGTTAGACGCATGTAAACACGCCTTCAGAATACTTAATTTAATACCTAACAGTGAAATAATATGAATATAAATGTATTATGCATAATTACAAACAACTAAAACAAAACTGTTGAAAAATCATTATTTACCAATGTACGGCAAACTCATAAAAATGGCAATAAAAACCTCTCGTTAAAATATGATCCATAAATATTGTAGACCACAGAGAAAAATAATCTATTTGCATTACACTAAACGTTGGTCCGTGGACACGAATGAATTATTAGAACTAAAGGGTTCTGTCTAAATAAGTTTTTCGACACATTTTTTTAATAAGCTGTTTTTTTATCGGTCAATTAAAAAAAAAAAAGTTGAGGGACTTGGACGAAAACAAAATTTTACGTCATATTTTTTGTGTTACGAAGTTCAATTTTGTATGTCAGTGAAAAAAGACGACAATAGTACATTTCGATGCAAGTGCAAAACAATTTTTGGAGCCCGAGTGAAACGAGGGCGACAATCACCAGAATTAAAAAGAAGTTTTTACACGTGTATCGAACGAAATTTTCATAACAAATAAATAAATAAATAAATAAATATCTTGGGACATCTTACACAAATCGACCTAGTCCCACGGTAAGCTCAATTAAGGCTTGTGATGTGGCTACCAGGCGACGATATATATAATAGATAGATACATATAGATACTTAAATACATAGACAGCCATGACCAAGGAACAAACATTTGTGATAAATAAATACACAAAGAATGCCCTCGCCGGGATTCGAACCCGGAACCTCCAGCTTCGTAGGCAGGGTCACTACCAACTAGGCTACGGAGGCTGACAAATAGTCTGATAACAAGTCTCTTAAAAAGTGAAATTAACGCGCAAGGTTTACTTTTCCGCACTAGTTAGGAAAATTATTTTTTTTTGGAAGTGACTCTTCTACAGAAACACCTGGATTGACCAAAGTTTAAATCATACCGCAATATTAAGATCTTAAGTTGGGACAAAGCGGCGATTTAACCCGATATTCCAACCTTACAAAAAATATATTTTACATTTTAATACGATACTAAAATTACCCTTAAACGGATCGTTACTATTTTTGTCCCTGCATTTATATCTGATGGCGGGTATACCATCTACAGATAGTACACTTTATATGTATGAAAATAAGGGCTATAATTGGTCAGTTATTTATAGCGTTTGTACGACTACAATGTTGCTAACGACTCGATGGGATGTGCAAGAATAAAATATGCATTTTTAGAGTTCTGTAGAGATATTCCAACAATCTTTTCAGCAAGGCTAGCCAAGATCATCATCATCAGCTTATGATAGTCCACTGCTGGACGTGGGCCTCTCCTATTAACTATGCGTATAGACGCATTAGGAAGTAAATGCCCATAATCGCCACGCTGGGCAAGCGGATTGGCGATCGCAGTAATGTGTCCACTATGATGACGCTGCTGCCCATCATCAATCTTTTATCAAATAATGGTCAGTGACACTTCAATCCCTTAGTCGACTCTTACCACACCCGCAGGATTGACTTCATAGCGGCCGAGGACTGTATTTCTAAAATCACCTATTATTGTGAAATTGTGACAGATGGACTACGGAACCCCGCAACGAGCGTGCCCCGACATGTTCTCCGTCGCTATAAATATTGTGAGCATGAAGATTCCCCGCTTGTTAATTTTATTTCAGTTTTTAAAATGCATTTTTAACTTCATCTTACGGTCGTAAAGTTACCCTTTATAGGTTCTATTTTTGATATTATATTGAAAATAATTTATATTTTTTCTGAAACTAGATAGTTAAACTTATTGTAATATTACTCCACAAAGAACTCTGCCCCTCTTTTATTAATATAGTTAGTAAAAAATAATCAGAAATATCACGTGCGCCCGTATTCGTCTGTTAGAAATTTTAAAAAGGCCGCCATTTAATTATCGTTGGCACAAAAAATTGTAGTTTAAGCCCTTAAAAGCTCCGACACCGCTAACCAAACTCCCTGTATACAAATAGGCAAAAAATAACTGCGTTTCCGTTGTCAGTGAGGTTTTGAGACGCAAAGTAGACCCTCTAGATTTTTTTTTTTTAGAAATTAGCTATTGTTTCAGTTGTAATAGTAGTACCTAAGTGACTAGTAGATATCACCTAGTATTAATTTACGTGATTTCCATATTTGTATATCCTCATCTGAAACTTGAACATCCGATTTTAAGAGGCTAACTATTCTAAGTCGCAATAACTCAGAGGCAATGCAATGGTACCTACTCGTAATGCAATTATTTATGGCAACTGGTACTTTATTAGAAAATCTTTGGAGTATTTATAAGCGACCATGCCGACCATATTCTACAGAAACATCTTACCTCCCAACCCAAACCGTATGCTTGCCTCCTATGATCGAATAAGTGTAATATCCAAAACACAGTTATGTAAATTAAATGGAACATTAAAAGAACGTGTATCAATGAATTAAACACGCAAAAAAGTTGATTTTTTACTTGTCACGGGCCAACGAACTCTAAACCGGATTATGTATTTATTACCAGTCACATGTATTTTTATTGAGACGCCGAAATAAAAGTGTGGTAATAAGACGAGACGTGGCTGTCGGAAAAGTGTAATATGACGTTTTATGGTTCCGTGGCGTCGGTCTTCCACTTCCAGAATCAATGTTAAAGATTTTGTGAATTTCCAATAAAAAAATTTTTAAAGAGTCACGTCATCAGCCTTTCTCAGTCCACTGCTGGACATAGGCCTCTCTTATCAACTATGCGTATAGACGCATTAGGAGGTAAATGCCCATAATCGCCACGCCGGGCAAGCGGATTGGCGATCGCAGTAATGTGTCGACTGTGATGATGCTGCTGCCCATCATCAATCTTTATCAAATAATGGTCAGTGACACTTCAATCCCTTAGTCGATTCTTACGACACCCGCAGGAGGAGTTGGGGTGGTGACAAATGTATTCTGTCTGCCGTCATCCCACATCCGATTCGAGAAAAAAAAATCTGATGATCGATGCAATACAGTGATGTGTGTAGGTATTTAGCAATAAGTTTTTTTTTCTTTTATAGCAACACGTTCGCCTCCAGTACCTACTGTTTCACTAAGCGCTAAAGGTACATGCAAACCAAAAGAGCATTCGCTGTTCTATCCCCCTACTCTACGAAATTCGATCATTACATAAGACGTGATTGGTTGATTTCGTAGAACGGGGGATAGAACAGCGAATGCTCTTTTGGTTTGCATGCACCTTGATACTATGCCGATCGAAATTATCTGATAGAACTCCTATGCCATTGACACGCATGTGTGACTGAACAGATTGTACTCTCATGCCAGTGACACAGCACTTGTGTCAAAAACGTTCGTATTTTTATGGCACTGGCATAGGAGGAAGAACTTGATTTATAAATAAATAAATAAAAATGTTTTATTTTCAGACAACATGAGTCCATAGCAATGTTAGTTTAATTTAGAAATTTATACTACTGGCATAAGAATAAGGTTACTCTGATCACGTATGTGTGTCACTGGCATAGGAATCAGATTTTGTTGGTCACACACGCTGTGTCACCGGCGTCGAACGTGTTAAATATAAAGAACCCTTGAAATAAATCGACTAGTTTTCTCTTCACCATTTTACATTTCGCTTATCATAATTTCACACAGCGCCACTGTTTAACGGCCCAAGTGTCGGAAATTCCGTCGTCATAACTGTGAATGCTTATAACAATTTCACTTATGAAGCCGGCGCGTTTTTAAATGAAATAAACATAAATAAACAATAATGTGTTTACTACAATTACTACTCGTATTGCGGTAAAATGCTTATTAAATTTTATACCCGTTAGAAGAGACTATCATCATCATCATCACAAATTTAAGAGCTTTGCTCTTGTCGGTGGAGTTCTCGCCACTCTGTCCTTGTCTCTGCTACTGTTTTGAGCTCCTGATACATCACTACGTCACTCTTTGGCTTGATCTAAAAATGCACGTCTTGGCCTTCTTCTTTCTCTTCTTTTTTCAATTTTGCCTTTCTATTATGGTCTTTATAAAGTCGTCATGACGTATCAGGTGCCCCAACATGTTTCCTCTTCTGTTCTCTATAGTTTTCAACGAGCTTCTTGTCTCACCTACTTCTTCGTTTGTCTTTTTCTCTTTCCAGCTTATACCTTTCATCCTTCTCCATGTCCACATTTCGAAAGCATTTAATCTCTCTCTATAGAGATCTAGAAGAGATTAATTCCATACAAAATATTGATCCGTAAATTTGTATGAAACATTCGATTGACCCGTATTCATTGACAGTGAGTGTATTTAACCAGATAAAATCATCATTTTTTTTAGTAAAAATTGCACTTTACGTATTACCGACAACATTTTTACGCACAAATTTACGCGTTCTCACAGTTTGGGGCAAGTTGCCCCGTGCCTATCCCTAAATTAGTAAAGGTGCCTTTAGATCTATCGAAAATAGTAATCATGTTTACTCACAATTATAATAGTTATTTTCATGAATAATTGCGAAATCTTATGATGCATTTAGACCAAACGAGCATTCGCTTAATCTATCCCCCACTCTACGAAATCAACGAATTACGTTTTGTGTAACGAACGAATTTCGTATAGTGGGGGATAGAATGAGCGAATGCTCGTTTGGTCTAAATGCATCATAAGATTTCGCAATTATTCATGATAATAACTATTATAATTGTGAGTAAACATGATTACTATTTTAAATATCAAAATGACCTGGCCTTGTTTTTATTTAGGCACAGTTAATAATTATTTTCCCACGATTGGCAGCACAACCTATAAAATGTCGCAAATTAATACAAATACAGATAAGTGTTTATTATTTTTGCTGAACGACGGCTTTTGATTGGATGTCGAAACATAAAATATAATTGGTTATAGAAGTCCTCGTGAGAATGCTTTTCGCACGGTGTTATAAGAAACCGTTTATTTTATTGTGAAATATGTATGTCAGTAAAAAAAAAAATTTCGTATAGTAACTTGTGTAAGATTTTAATAACCATTTATTGTTGTGTAAATTATTGGCTAGGTTCATTAAAGTCATCAGTTTTTACATTTCACATAAAATGAAAACAAAATTTGATCATTGAAATGAACAAGCTGGGTCACCATGGTTTATCATGCGCAAAAAGTGCAGGACGTGCTCCTCGCCATGCCAGCCTTAACGATATCATCCGTCGGGCCTTAGCCAGTGCGGGAGCACCGGCTGTGTTAGAACCCACCGGCCTCGCCCGCACTGACGGTAAGAGACCTGACGGAATGACCCTCGTGCCATGGAAGATGGGACAGCCGCTGGTTTGGGACGCAACATGTGTTGATACCCTAGCACTGTCTCATCTCCGTGGCACTTCAGTAAAGGCTGGCACAGCTGCCAACTCAGCAGAGCTGCTCAAGCGGCGCAAATATGCAACCATAGGCAATGGTTTCATATTTGAGCCGTTTGCAGTGGAGACCTTAGGACCCTGGGGGGATAGCGCGCACAGGGTCTTCAAAGAGGTGAGGCAGAAGCTGTACGATTTGACGCGTGACCAGAAGGCTGGTTCATATCTAGCACAGCGGATCAGCATTGCCATTCAACGTGGCAATGCTGCCAGCCTTCTGGGCATGCTACCGATCGACAGTGATCTGGGGCAAATTTTTTATTTATAATTTAGTTGTATTTTCGTAAGTTTATTTTAAGATTTAGTTTATTGTTTCTGTATAAGTAATATTGTTTATAGTTTTCAAAATAAAGTTTAAATTTAGGTTTAAAATAAATTTGAATCGCGAGCGTGGCGCGTACTGATGCTCGCCGCGCCGCTCGCTATTTTCACATTTTGGGTACAATTAATAATTAGGTACTTATACTACAAACGGTTTAACCCTCATGTTGATTGAATTTAAAAATAGTTATAATTACGATTCTATGAATCATCATCACCACCCCAACTCTTCCCGTGGGTGTCGTAAGAATCGACTAAGGAACTGAACTGAAGTATTCCTTCACTCACATATTGGAGCGAGCACGATGGCCTGATTTACGTATTTTTTTATGTGACGAAGGTAGACACCAGGCTCTCATCCCACCTGATGGAAAGCAGGAACTGACTTGAGGGCCATGGACATAGTGACCTAAAAATCGCCTATGCGCTGCCTACCCTGAGGACTTAGATGGATTGCCTCTCTGCCAGTAATGACACCGGCTATCTTACCCCCAAACCGAAACACAGCAGTGCAAACACTGCTATTTAGCAGGTTAACGGGTAAGACGGTGGTAGCTATCCGGGCGGACCCTGCACGAGGTCCACCAGCAAAACCATGCAACATGCAGCATGGAGTAAAACCTAACGTTACCGATACTTGCAAAGTCATGGTACTACAGCTATGCTATTCTCTTATTCACACATTCGACGCTGCGTTCGTCAACGAGCTCGAAGACGACACCGCCTTCACTTCGACGTAGAGCGCAGCGCTGCGAAAAACGGTATTCACTAACGTAGAACAGCTCGTCGTCGAACTGTAGGCGGTAACTCTCGACGCAGTGTAGTTCCAGTTCACGCCGCATTCGTCGCCGAGCGCTAGTGTCGTTTAAAGTGCATTAGTGAATACCATTTTTAGGCTCGACGCTGCCGCAGCGCTGACACAGCGCTGATAGCAAGGCGGTTTCCTTAGTGAATAACACTGCAGTAAGTTGTACGATGATGCCAATAACATGTTTACGCGTAGGTGGACGTAGGAGGCGCTTAAACAAGTAGGTATTATGTTCGATTAGTTTTTGATGTAGCAATTTAGTTCGAATTAGTGCCACTCGATTTCGTGTAGGTATCTATAATTTATTACGAAATTCAAACTAATTGAATGTACTTCAGATAATATTTAATCAATTGAGATGAATCTACTGTAAACGGGAATATTTTTCATATTTTATTTTATGCACTGTGAATAATTAATAATTACATGGTTTTGAAATCTTATGAAAATATATATTTCTTTTATGAAATAAATGAATCTGAATGATCGTAAGGTGTGTTTTTAGTCGAAAATGTAGATAAACTTCTTGTTTTGTTATTTAAACATCAAAAGGCATAGCAGTTTTTTGTTTCAATGTTTTATTTATATAAGAAATTAAGAACAGTAGGTATTAATATTTCTTCAAAACGCAGTGAATTCAACAAAAAATTGCGCATCACGTTCTCAAGAATGACAAAGTTATCATAAAAATTCATAGACAAAAGTTTTAAGTCTATTAAAGGGCACTGGATGCAAGGTTAAGTACAATCAATGGCAAAGCTGTAGGTTCACATATATACCCTTGACTAGAAGATACAAAGACGAATGCTTCCCACAGTTTGCATAACATAATATGCTTAATATAATAATATATATTACAGATTTGACCTAGTAACGTACAGGATATTCATGCGTAATGATTGCACACAGGAAACGCAGACAGCGTAACATAGTCTTTGAAATGATAAGGCAAATCTTTGCACTAGTTTTGACCATCTAAAGGTCCCATTCTACGAAATTCGTTCGTTACATAAAGAAACCAAAAGAGCATTCGCTGTTCTAGCGCCCGTTCTACGAAATCAACCAATCACGTTTTGTGTACCGATCGAATTTCGTAGAGTGGGAGGTTAGAACAGCGAATGCTCTTTTAGTTTGCACGCACCTTTAAACGATTTGGTAGAGTGGGGGATAGAATGAACGAATGCTCGTTTGGTCTAAATGCACCTTAGTTTACAGACAGCACTAGAATTACAAGTGCTAACAGGTATTGCCCGAAGGCGGATTTTTATCTCTAATTGCCAAATACTCAGCCTCATTTCATAAGCTTGGCAGAGCATTAATCCCATTTGACAGGTTAATGTTTTGACAGCACATTCCAGCGTGACAGTTGTCAGCGACGCGTTTAGCAATCTATTTAGGAATCTATAATGATCGATAGGATTTATTATGACATGTCTGTTGAATAGACAATCCCCCTTAAGGCTGGGCCACACCAAATTCGTGTGCAGCACGTGTGCGTGGCGTCCCTTTTGCTCTCATAAACATATTGATAAGTCCGAATGGGACAAACGATTCTTAGCGGCTTTCTAAGTTAGGAAATGTGAATAAGGGAGTATTTCATCATCATCATCATTTCAGCCATAAGACGTCAACTGAACGTAGTCCTCCCCTTTAGACCTCCACATACACCTGTTGGAGGCAACCTGCATCCAGCGTCTGCCGGCGATATTCATAAGGTTTTTCCAGAATACCGTGTATAAATCGAATACGGGCCATAAATTAACCAGGCATGGGATTAATTAATATAATCATGTATTACGAGGTTTTTTTAAGTTACACTTAATTTTGATTATGACCCGACAGAATTCTTTAAAAAAATTTCACTAATGTAGGTACGAACATTTGGTAATATTGATATGACAGTTATGTCATCTGCTTTTGAAATTAGCTGTCAACGAGCGTTTAACTTGAGTATATGTATTGCTCTACATTGCGCGCCGAATTATTTCGTACAGATAATTTTGTTGCTCTCATTTTAAATAAAATTAAATGTACTTATTATGTCGTAAACTAACCCCCTATTAGATGTACACCTTGTATACGTTCAAATCAGCTTAAGTTTTTCACCTTTTAAAATTCTCATTCAGAACAGTTACTTCGACAGACATTCAAATTAGGTGCTATACTTTCCACGCAATTCGTTCCAACTATAAAAAATCCGTAGACTAATCTGTTTATTTCTACAGATCATCAATGGAAATAGTATTGTCTGTTATTTTGCTTTGTGCCCGATTTGATACGGCAGTGCCGAAATGCGTGGCTAATATTTGGTCAGGGCAACAGTGTTATACATTTGATTGTTTCACAGATAACTTCGAAAGGTGCATTTAGACCAAACGAGCATTCGCTGATTCTATCCCCCACTCTACGAAATCTATGATGTGGGTAGTAGGACTAGTAGGCAAGGACATAATAATTTATAATAGACATTATTTTTAAGGGTAAACAACCCCTTGATGCAAAAATTGACATTGAACCATTTTATCGCTAGAAAACATGTCTAATAGTAAGTAGTGAAATTGTAAAGTATTTTCTAACATAATTACCTCATATTAAAATCATTTTCAACCCTTTGAAAATCTTACAACCCTTGCAAACAACCCCTAAATTGAAAAAAATCACATATCCGTCGTCTTTTATTCACATAGTCAAAGAATTGTATCTCGCGGCGACATACTGTCACACCACTTCTGGGGGGCTACCACGATCTCTTACAAGCAATTCAGTTTAGATTCAGCCTGTCAGTTTTTGACAGTTGTCGTATGGAACTGACACATCGCAATTCAGATTAGGTCCTAAACTGAATCGCTTTAGAAGATCGTGGGAGCCTCCCTGAATGGGGAAAGACGAAAAGCTGTAGCATTTTGTCTCACTTCATTCAAAAACAATCTCATCATAAGGTGCATTTAGACCAAACGAGCATTCGCTCATTCTATCTCCCAGTCTACGAACGAATTTCGTAGACTGGGGGCACCTTTACCCCTAACGCACTTTAGAGCTATTTAAGAGTCGCATTTCACAAGTAAATTTGAATGACCTCGCGGTCTAAGTAAACACAACATACGGAGTCTGGTGTTAGTCTGTGGATGAACAGTCGCCATTAGATATATTAAAGCGGCTAGAATGCTCAAAAATATCTGAACACTCCTATGTATCGACGAAAACTGTATAACAAAGACTGATGCAATGAATATTGTAAGAGATAGGTATATACATATATATATATTTGATTGTAGAGTCTACAGCTGAATTGACAACATTTCATATTTTTTAGGCCTAGTTTTTATTGTCTGTTTTGAAAGAACTCAATATTAAAAGATACACGTATTTTTTTATTTAAATAAATGGTATTTTAGTACGAAAATCCCTTTATATTACTACTTCGAGCAGAAAGAGCGTAAGTCACAAACATCAAAAATCAGCTGAATGGCATCACTGGTGATGTTTCATACACGTACGAAAACGACGAAAAACGCTAACAAGTGTCAAATGTCACTACCAAACACAAGTGACATTCCAACCACAAGATTTTTTTGGTTATAGTGGCAGCTCTGAATCAGCTATGTGACGTCACTTCCCCTTTAAACTATTTTTAAGATTTTTAACAAAAATATAGCGAAAAAAAAATTAAAAAATATATTTTTGTGATCTACATGCGTATATGCGTATGTTTTGAAACGTTGTCAATTGAAGCTAATTTTACGGTCTAAAGTGCCGATTTAATCATCCGCAAAAGTTTTTCAGATGAAAATGCACCACATACATACAGCGTGTGTATCTGATACGGGCGAATATTTTAATGGCGTTTACTATCGGACCTAGGGAACCTGTTTACATAAATTTCTTTAGGAAATTAAGGTTTTTTTTTCATACAAAATAATTGAGCACGCAATTGCATCCACTGGCAGCCACATTAATTAACGTCGAGATAAGTAGCTACACGTCATACGAATGTCATGTCAGTTGGACGGCATACATTGCTGCTGGGTTGCACTTTAGAAAAATCATTACACCTAATTAACAACAAAATTTAACGAAATGATAACGATCTTATACGATTCGTAGGATCAGCGGACCTACCGCGAAAAACGAAATTCGTAAATTTCGAGGATTTGTCTCTCTCACTCTAATGACGCCTTCGTTTGAGTGACAGAGAAACATCCTCGATTTTCGCGGTAGTAGGCCAGTTCCTAACACCAAGGCCGATTCTTCGAAAGCAGCCGGTAACCTGGTTAATCAATCTTCGAGTAATCAACGCGTCGAATAACTGCATTACGTGATTTCGGTGCGGGGGCATTCGCTAACGTCCTCAAACACGTAACCACGATTATTCAGGAGCTACATTAACTAAACGTTTTTAGGGTTCCGTACAGACTCCAGTAGGTTAGTCAGCCTCCGTAGCCTAGTTGGTAGTGACCCTGCCTACGAAGCTGGAGGTTCTGGGTTCGAATCCCAGCGAGGGCATTATTTGTGTATTTATTTATCACAAATATTTGTCCCTTCGTCCTGGCTGTCCTATGTATTTAAGTATCTATATGTATCTATCTATTATATACAGGGTGTAATCGTTAAGTGTTGCCAGGCCATAATTCCGTAAATATAGCAGATACCAGAAAACTTCTAGCTGATATCAAAAGTACGTTACCCAACGAGTAAAATTACACTAAAAACTTTTTTTTAATAAAATCAGAAATATCTCAAATATTAACTTCAAACCCTTCCATACATTTAGTACGTAAACGTTCATTCAAAGAGTAGTTTAATACGAATATTTTTTTATTTAGGAATAAATGTTAGATTATTATGTCATAAACGGTAGTATTATTATTTTATTACAATGTATTCGTACAAATAACGAATCTCTAACAGTTTTATCTGTTATGACACCCGCCGTTTTTTAAGGCCAGTCGTCATACTAAATGTATGGGAGCGTTTTAACTTAGTATTTTTAATATTACTCCATCTATTTAGAAAAAGTTATTAATGCAATTTTATTCGTTGGGTAATGCACTTTCGATATCAGTTGGAAGTTTATTGATATCTGTTATATTTACGGAATTATGGCCTTATAAGTGTGGCCACACTTAACGATTACACCCTGTATATCGTCGCCTGGTACCCACATCACAAGCCTTAATTGAGCTTACCGTGGGACTAGGTTGATTTGTGTAAGATGTCCCAAGATATTTCGCCTTTGTACAATTTCATTGTATATGTTTCGTTTGTTATTTTTTATGATTTGTGCAATAAAGTGTTTACTACTACTACTACTACTACTATTTATTTATTTATTTACAGACGAATGGACGAAGAAGTAGGGGGGCGCACCTAGTAGTTTATTTTTATGGAATAGGAGACAAGCGGGCAGACGTTATCGCCTGATGGTAAACGATCACCGTCAATGGACAACCGCAACACCCGTGGTATTACAAGTGCGTTGCCGACCTTTAAGATGGGAATACGCTCTTTCTTGAAGATCAGCTATGCTATTCTCTTATTCACACATTCGACGCTGCGTTCGTCAACGAGCTCGACGTCGAGACGGCCTTGTCTAAAATCCTAGCTGTTTTATTTGGCATTAGGAATCGAGGCTGTGAGCGAGGTTGTGGGCGAGTTAGTCGCTGTTTATCGTTAGAGAATACGAAGTTCGTACATTAAACGTCAAACTCTCAACGCAGTGTAGTTCCAGCTCACGCCGCATTCGTCGCCGAGCGCTAGTGTCGTTTAAAGTGCATTAGTGAATACCATTTTTAGGCTCGACGCTGCCGCAGCGCTGACACAGCGCTGTTAGCAAGGCGGTTTCCTTAGTGTAACACTGCTGATGGTAAACGATCACCGTCGCCCATGGACACCCGCAACACCCGTGGTATTACAAGTGCGTTGTCGACCTTTAAGATGGGAATACGCTCTTTTCTTGAAGATTTGAACATCGTAACGGTCCGGAAACACCGCAGGCGACAAATCATTCCAGAGCACAGATCATTCCGTGTGAGCACAGATGTCATATATCGTCGGCCTAAATCGCAAACCTCGTAACTCAATCTGACCAAATTTTTCAGGAGGCACAAAAAACTTGATTTCCAAAAATTTTGCATGAAGACTTGCTTAGTATTTGTTTTATATAATGTTAAGTTAAATTTAGCCGTCAGATTGCTAAAACCATTTTTTTTGTAATCACCTGAATGTGAAAAATTTGGAGTTACGAGTTTTTCTTGACAATTTTAGAAAGCTAATCGGGAGTTAAGAGCTTCGCTATAAAAATCCGTATAAATAGAGGATAGTCTTTTGATCTGAAAAAGGTAATTGTGGATAAAAAAATAAAAAAAGTTGCAAATTTTCTTATAAATATCTATCAAGAATATTCTTATAAATATCTATCAAGAATACACAATCAGAAAACCGTAGAACCTTATTACACATACCTGTTACACAGCACTCGTTTTCTTCCTTAATATTTACGCAAAACTGACGCGTAGTAACAACCTAACAAGGGCTTGCATTCCGGAATTTCGAAATATCGGAATTTCGTACCGATTTTGCTGTTTTTACAGTTCCGGAACTGACACAGATAATATCGGAATTCCGGAATTGAAAAAAAGTGTTTTTATTATATGGATAAACATAAAATATCAACACGATTATGATAATTAGGTACAGAATACAAAGTCACCACAAGATATATCGACAAGTAGTTTGCTACAAATTGTATTATGTTTTTGTTTCTGTAAAATAAACTGTGTTTACTAAATACTAGGTACCTACTACTAAACCACGAAACTGGCCACGGTAAGCAACGATCCTGTAAGATTTTAATAATCAATTGGGTTGCAATTATTTAACGTTATTTTTCATTGAGCCCTTCGATAATTACACGCTATTTACAAATGTCGAAGAATCGTAACCTTT
>JALPQI010008218.1:0-56584 GCA_025490895.1 Thaumatotibia leucotreta
TCCGCAGCGAGTGTTTTAACATACGAGAAGTAAAATACATTTGCACCCGTGTGTAACACAAAACTTTTCCCCTCACTATAGCGAGGAAACTCAAAAAAGGTAATTATTTGTTCACATTACAATCATCATCGGGTTAGTGATAATAATTTTCCAAATGCATCAGGTATTTAATGCAAGATTTTGTCGCAGTAAACTTACCACGAAAAAGTAAACGCAGCACGATTTTAACACATTCCTGTAGTTGCACACCAACGCCAATGCATTATTAAATCATTCTCATTCATTATTTTTACAAAATTATAACAGAACACCCTGAAAGTTGTTTAGTTTACTATTTTTATGCGTGTTCGAGTCGGTAAATAAAGATTATAACCTATAATATTCTTTGACAATGTTGACGTTGACATTTTCTGCGTTTTGTGATTGCATCTAGTTATCTTATCATCATTCACTAAAACAATTGTTACTTACGGAATTTTAGGATTTATATGTTAAAATCATCATATTATATAAAGGTTTGTATTTTACACTAAATTCTCAAACAAATTATTTAATTATCATTAATATCCTCCTGAGTCCCTGAGTCCGTTATAAAGGCCAAAATCATGCCATGTATAAAAGCCGAGCACTAAAAAATAAAGTAATCAATAAAGTCCTAGAGTCCGTTATAACGGCCAAAATCAGGATATGTACAAGGACCGAGCGCTAAAAACTAAAGTTATCCATAAACGCCGATTGTCCGTTATAAAGGCCTTAATGTTTCGCGCTTGAAATAAGGCGATATTGGCGTGATTTTAAAAATCAATGGTTGTGGTCCAGTCAGAAATATACCTATCTCTATTTAGCAAAGGCTAATGCCCAATAAACAAGAATATTCCGTTAAGTGCGGCGTCATAAGTCCGGCAAGATGTCACGTCACGGAGGTGGAGGTGAGTTCAATCTTATTTTTTCGCTTAACCCTTTTTGTTTTTGTTAGCTTTTTTATGTATTCAATGAGTATTTTACAAGTTTATTATAATGTAATTACTAGTTTTATTGTAAATATGATATTTGAAGTACAATTACGTGTTAAATTAATTTGACCTTTTTAAAGCCCTCTCGGACTTTGTTCATAGCATCATTAAGTTCTCACACTTGTTTAAAACGAGTTTTCCTAGAAATACGTAGATTTAAATATCTTAATTAGTTACATAATGTTACAGAAGGTTTATTACAATTGTTGTTATAATACTTAAGTAAGTTACTTTATGAGGACACTATTATGATGTGAGAAGTAGACTGATTTAACTACCACAATTTTGTATTGAATTCGATTTTAAAAGAAATATTTTAATGTTTTAATAACAGAATGGTCCGACGTTTTTTGTTATTTTTTAAAATTATAGCATTTTGACAATTCCTTATGTTTTATTTTATTTTTCAAAGATACACCAGATTTCATACAAAATGACACTTATTCGCCACATTTATTATATAATCTTAGTCACATAAAAGCCGAAAGGCCTTTACAACGCCCAAATAATTTGTAAAATAAATCATGCTTAAAGTATACCTCTTAGAGTACATAACCAACTTTGTTCCAACAAAAATCTGACAAACTCATTTTAAACCTTAAAATAAGGGACAGAAAGTTCAGGACTCAACACTGATGGTGTTATAAAGGACTCTCGGCTTTTATGCGAACGCACTCAATTTTTACCCAGGACTTCACGCTGATAGTGTTATAAAGGACTCTCGGCTGTTATGCGAGTGAACTCATTTTTTATCCAGGACTCAGGAGGATATGGAACAATTTCCATGAGCATTTTACGTTTTGTTATTCCAAAACCAAGGTCATTACTTTGCCACACAAGTGAATAATGTGCGTTTTTACACGTTCGTATTAAAGGATAAACGAGCACTTTACGAGCTAGTGAGGGGAAAAAAACTATTTTCATCACAAGTCACTGAAAAATGCCTGCACGATTAAAATTATTACAGTAATAGTTTTCATCTCGACATACACACTGATTAAAGTTAGAGAAAATGAGAAAAAAGTTTCAGAAAAATGTTAAACTTAAAAAAAAAAATTAAAAAACACTGAAAAAAATATTCTTTCCCTACAATTTATTCCTGGTCATGTACAAAATAAAACAAAATATTACAAATCAGAAATAAAAAAAAATGTTTTTTTTTTGTTCGGAAATGACATATGTCACTGTTTTTTTACTTCTTTTGTCATCAAGAATGTATTGGTAAAGTCTGCCGGTATACTCGTTCCCACCCTGTATTAAATCAGAACTGAGATATTTAAGAGCTTTATTTTAAGTGGGTATTTGTTACTTATTGCATTTTGCTTGTCCACCGACTATATTTCGACTTTGACACAAAAACTTTGTATTTATCTTTGAGCGGGTGTTCTCCACTATAAATCTTATCAAACATTATTTCTAGGACTTTAATTGGGAAGCACTCCAGCGTCAAGCACTGAAATATTTACATAATATTTTACTATACTACTACTAGTACAATTCATCTCAGTTAATAGTCGCAAAAGTTTGCAGACATTGTAGTAGCAACTTAACGTCTACGGGGTCAACGGCTGTCAGGCCGCGAGTCGTGAGGTGAACGCCTGAGCACCTGCGTTGCGTCAGCAATACACGTCCACGGCTGAATAAAAAAACTATCAATTTTCATTAACCATGTAACCATTTACCCGAGCTGAAAATAACAACATTACAAAAATGTTGAAGGAAAAGATGGTATTTACCAGCGCAATTTACAAATAAGTGTATATTTAATTTATTGGCTTTTTGCTTAAATTTCACTCAAAATCATTAGTACTTTTACGTTGCATAGGTACGGGAAAAATAAGAGTCACAATTTTGTTTCAATATCATTAAGTTGCGGGCTATGTTGTACAAAGAAAATTACTCTTAGTACGCAACATGACGAATTACTATGATATTAATTTAGCCAAATTTTGAGACACTTTTTATATACTTGTATGAAGCGTGAAAGAACAAATTATTTTGAGTTACTTGAGCGCATAAAGTCAATATTTTGTAGACAATTTTTTTTTTCAAAACATACAAGTAGGTAGCGCTCGTGGTCCAGCAGTAAAATGTACGGCTGCTGCGAAGCGGTAATGGGCGCAATCCCCGGCTCGTAGGTACCAATGCGTTCTTCATAAAACTTACGTACGAAATATGATTTTAAATTCATGCGTTAACCCTTAAATGACAAAGATTTATGCAAATTAGAATTCTGACATGTTGTCAATAGAGTTAAGAATAGATGATGCATATATGTATACATGACTATGCATTTAAGGGTTAAGGTGAAGGAAAACATTATGAGGATACCTGCGTACATCTGCGAAAAAAATCAAGGGTGTATGTATTTTTTTACGTTCATCGAACATCAGTAGGTCGCACAAAAATATGCCAGATTGTGATATTATGGCGCAGGGTTCCAGGACAAAACATATCCGAAGAATATAGGTTATGTTTCCGCTATTATCCACAGGCTCCCGAGACACAAAGACTTAATCGTAGCTATGATTTGTAGAAGTGATTACGCTGCAACCTTATTTACTTTTATAGCGTCATCCCCCGGGAAATGTAGCGAAAGCGTTTCCTAAACAATTCCTTTCACGGCCGCTGGAAATCGTTAGCTTAATTTCCTTCGGGAAGTCAATGATAATACGCATCTTAGGTCCGTGACAGGTTGACGTGGCGTCGTCCGTCATTTATTTACGGGAGTTTATTTAGGTTTCCAGGGATCCAGGTAAACCAATTATAATCCTTAATTTGGCAGTATGGCAAGGCATACGTACCAAACCTTTTACTTTTTTTCGTAATTTTCCTGATTAAAATCACTGCGACTGTTGAGATATATATTGTTTTTTTTTCCAAGTTTAGAATCTCTTTTTTATAAATTACTTGACTAAGGTGAACGTGAACGTAGGAGAGATCGGGTATGATTGACAAATTAGACGTTCATATTTTTGTTACTTTGACGTATATTTATTTAAATATTAATTTAACTTGGTCAATAATTTAACTTTGTACACTACAATTTTGATACGAAATCGATTTTTTCGGCTAATTATAATTTTTCCAGCATTCAAGTCAACACTTGTTTTTCAGCTATTCCTTTTTGATTAACCGTTACTTTCGAATAAGTAGTTTGCAGAACTAAGGCAGCTGTGGCTTCCAAATCATGCCCACGCGTTGTTTGTAGTAATGATGATCAAAAAACTTGCCTATATGAATTATAACCGGATCCGATGTATAAATTTGTCCTGATTTTATGGAAAATTAATATTAAATAGCTCTCAACGGTAGAAAAAGCTATATTGTTCTTTAATATATACCGGAAAAAATTTTTTGCACGAAAGTCTTTCGAAATCATGGAGTGAACTTTTGTCCGATAGTGTAATTACACTGTTAGGTTTTAGTAAACAAATCTCGTTATCAATTATCATGAGGAAAATGAGTCATCTATGAAGAAGTGCATGGGTAAAGTTTGTTTGTATACTTATGATCACCCAATATAATCTAATAGGTACGTGATCAAATACATATAGAAATAAGCTTTTTTAAATATTATACCGCGTGAATCCATTATTGGCCTTCAAAATATTTCATTAAATGAGAAAACCATTTTAAAAATTCATCGTCATTTATTTTAATTTCCCTGCGAAGTAGCCTTGCATGTTCAATCAAACGTTGCCGCGGCTCATTCGTCATTCCGGAGTCCGCGGGTAATTTGTCACTTCTCGTCGATTTGATATTCAGCGCGCGATCGGATCAATCTAGGGGACTGTGCCGGCTGGCGTGGGACGACGGTCCTTCGCAAAAATATTGTAATGTATGATACACAATAAATATAAATATACCTTTTTATTTCAATTGCATTAAATTTAAAGATTAAAAATACTAAATATTAAAGTACAAAACTTTTTTACAGGTGGTAGATACATTTAAATACCTACTATTATATAAAGTTTCATAATAATTATATTCCTCAAAAAAAACGGGCCACTGAATTTTTTGAATAAAACTAAAATCGTTAAATATTTTAGATGATTTTTTTTAAATTGTTAAGTTTATTGCTGTAACAATTAACGAATAAAAAGTTCAAGTTTCATTATTTTGATACGCTTAATAAACTTAAATTATTTAAGTAGCAGTCACGAGATGGCGCTTATTTTCCTTTGAGTGGTATTTTAAGTATAACTATGTTTTAATCAACTAAAAATGACTAACCATATTTAATGCTGCAGTGTTAGTTACATGGCTATTTCATTCTCAATTGTGAAATAAATACATTTCATGGAATTGAAAAAAGAGGGTGAACAATTATATCATCAATTTGATAATAGCTGACATTACACTATGAACATAAATGCTGTTGTTGAGTAAATGATAAGTAGTTTAGTATAGTAGTAGATAAATTATGATTCTTAAACCTAAAATGACACTTCAAAATATATTATGAAGTAGCTCACTACTCAAACTATGTGTATAAACTAGTATTACAAACGGTAGTAGTTTCCTCATTTTCTAAAATATCAGATCCGCTGTAACATTACCTGAGAAGATAACGGATCAAAAGCATCTTCCACACTCTATTAAATAGGTAGTAGGTGTTACAAATGAACACAATCGTATGTCTATTATAGGTATGTCTGTTTGTAAATATAGGTATCAGAGGACAGTAAATTGTTTAAGTGGTGATTCAATGCCATTGTAGCCTAATGTAGACACACCCTATATATAAAATATTATACACGTATAATAATATATCCTACGCACAAACGCTCCTCGCTCCTCCACCCACCCGCCTTCTCCAACGCTATTAAAGTTAGTTTTGGCACAAACAATAAATTACATATTTCGCTAGAGTAATATTTTTTCTTGACGTGTCGATTAAAACTATTTTTAGAGAAACATGACATTATATAAATAAGATTTTGAAAATGGTTAAAACAAGTAAAATTCAATTGAGAATAAAATTATGTTATTAGGGTTTCGTAGCCAAAATGGCAAAAATGGAACTTATAACTAATAGTTTAGTCCGTCTGTCCGTCAGTCCGTCTGTCCGTCTGTCCTTCTGTCCGTTTTTTTCAATTGTACCTACATAAATTAAATATCGTCGTAATATTAGTGTAGGCATGTTACCTACACACTACACACCTAGACTAATATTTAATAACGATAATTTTCGTGGGACAAATAAAATGATTTGCTATCTTTATAAGCCGTTTTACTCGTCGCAAACGCAGACAGGCAAAACGGCTCGACTGCTCGAAAAATTTGCATACTACGAGTATGTCGAAGACCAGGTGGTTCAAAGGCAAAAGCTTTGGACCCGGAAACTAAGGGTACAGGTTCAATTCAATCGATTCCCGTCTTGGTATCAGATGAATTCCTGATTTTTCTATACTATAATATTTATAATCGATTGATAATTTGCATTGCTACCATGATATTGGGAGTATTTATTATTCATGAGAATTATCCATGATATTATCTATTTAATATCTTTTATCTATGTAATAATTCAACGTAATCCTTATAACCAACCTCAGTCAGAACTTTTGTAGAAATATACTTGTAAAACCACAAATAAAATATTTTCAAACACAAATTAGTGGGTTTAAATAATTAGCTTCATTCTTAAGCAGTCGAAGTAGTTTTGAAAGTAAACTCTGAGCATAGCATGCAGCCGGAGCAAATCGTTAATATAATATCCTTACTTTCGACATGATTCTCATATTCTCGTGATTTAATCAAAACTTATGCAGAATGTAGCTGAAGGCGGTGACAGCTAAGCTGGAATTAAGCTCCGCTGTCACTGAGACTACTCGATCTCGATATCCAACTTCTCGGAATGAGTTTTCAGGAACAAACTTAGAAATTATCTTTCGTTCCCGGGCGAAGGAAAATATTGCGGGGAAACTGTTGTTGGCTTCCACTAGTGAAATAGCAATAAACACTTTCGTTTCATAGTAATTACTTTTAAGGAAGTTGTGCCACTTGAGAACTTAGTTTGCTAAGTCGTTTGGTTGAGTTACTGCAATAATCTTATAAAGTCAGCAGTGTATAGCTAAAACATTAGGATTAAAATGTCTTATGCAAAGTTAGCGCGACTTTCGAAATATTTTTAAAGTTCCGACTGAACGGAGCCAATACAAATCTGTTAGGCATTGTACATATATAATACCTAGCTTTAGTCATGAGGTTGTTAATATAATTGTAAACTAATTAAATCTTGTTGTAAGTATTTATATTAATCATTTATTTCATTTTTCGGGATTTGTCATTAAATACCTACTTAAACACACTACTGCGATCGCCAACCCGCTTGCCCAGCGCGGCGATTACGGGCGTTTATCTCGCGGCCATACGCATAGGCTAAGGAGAGGCCGTTGTTCAGCAGTAGCATAAATGTACTTTCCAATTCAAACCATAAATATAACTACCATTTTCTCAATTTCATTCACCTGACACCCAAACCTTTCAATATTTTATTGCAAAAGTAAATGTCTATTCGTTACCTTTTTACGGCTAAACTTCAGAACAAATTTTGATGTAATTTGACATCCGGAAATCTTAAGCTGATAGGAAGGGAAAAAGGAAACTGACACCAACCGAATTTCAACTGATAATAAAAGTAATAAATTACAAATCTGCTACAGAAAACGCGTTTCAAAATATATCTACACAACGAGTATCTCATATAATATTTCCATGTGGTTAGTATGTTAAAGTTATATTTAACACAGTAAATCAAATGACATAACATACTCGCAATTACTTAACGTACAAAAACAATGAAGCTAATAATTAAACATCAAACGTCTGAGCGACCGCCGCTATCCAA
Source organism: Thaumatotibia leucotreta (assembly GCA_025490895.1). Taxonomy (NCBI): domain Eukaryota; kingdom Metazoa; phylum Arthropoda; class Insecta; order Lepidoptera; family Tortricidae; genus Thaumatotibia; species Thaumatotibia leucotreta. Next base: position 7,873 of record JALPQI010008218.1, read on the forward strand.
TAGTAATTTTGCTATTCCAAGTAATTAATTTGCCCCATACATGAACCCTCCACAAAGATAACATTTCACTTACGCATAGTAGCTCGATAACTCTCAGCAGTTTCTGGACAGAGAAGGCCGATACGAGGTCACCCTCGTCCCTGATTTGTTGGGCACAAATAAATGTGTATCTTTAAACGTACGGCCACCCGAGGGCAGGCAAATGAGCGAGGCTGTGCTCGTGAAAGAGCACAGCGTTTTATCAATAGTTTTTTTTTACATATCTTTTTTTTACGCAAAAAATACGTCGTAGAAGGCTTCTTCAAAGACGATTACGTATATATACGAGTAGGTATGCACTCGAAAATTCTTAACACTGTTTACTATTTTCTTCGGTTACCGCGAGGATTACACATGAAATAAAACTATGAAAACGGATAAACTCGTGTATATTAATTAAAGGGTTTAGCAGCCTTACCGAACAAGAGGTGCCTTTCCCCACGAATGAAGTCAATATTTTAGGTGGTGTACTAGCAGGACCTAAGAATACTCCATGCTTAATATCAGCTCTAGATCTTCTTTTGTTTCAGAGTTATTCAAGATAATGTAAAATATACAGGGTGTCGTTGAAAGTGGCATATTTCGTAAACTGTTCAAGTTAGATCAACCAAACAAAATTGTGTTTGATAACAATAAAATAAACTACAAAATGCATATTTTTAACCTGCATCTTGTCCTTATTTTTCATAATAAAAAAGGTTTCTTGTTTTTTTTTCCATATTTTTTTTTTATTTCACGCGGAGGTACACCTACAAAAAAAATATGCATACATAGCCACTAATGTCCACTGTATACATAAATAAAAATATTTCCGTAAATCATCGTGCGTCATGCCAAAAAAAATTTTTTTTCAGAAGTAGTCGTTACTGGCATACAAATAAAGTACCAGTGCAGTGTGAACATTAGTGTGTAGGTATACAATCTCTCGACACTTACCGCACAAAATATCATTGACGTAAATTGTCTTATTAGTGCATTTGCTATATAAATCAGCCTCTTGTCCAGTTTGTATGCATTTTTTCTTTCCACATATATTTTTTAACGTTTTTTCACAAGACTTAAACTTAATTTTTTCTATTTTCCAACAGAAAATGCAACAAATCAAATGTCGAAAACAATACTATGTGTCAAATGTTTATCTCTCTTTTATAAAGCAAATGTATTAATAAGGCCTTCGTCCAGAAATGGACATCCAATAGTAATTAAATATAGTATTTAGTCACTAAAATAATTATGTTAAAGAATGGAATGATTTAATTTAATTTAATTAATTGAAGTGTTGCAAACAGTGCTATAATTTTAATATTATTAATAATTTATTTAATTAATCTATATAAATATGCATGTATACAAATTTAATGTAACTTCTATTGGAAATAAATGGCTTGATTGATTGATTGATTGATTAATAAGTCAATTTACGTCAATGATATTTTGTGCGGTAAGTGTCGAGAGATTGTATACCTACACACTAACTTATGTTCACACTGCACTGGTACTTTATTTGTATGCCAGTAACGACTACTTCTGAAAAAAAATTTTTTTTGGCATGACGCACGATGATTTACGGAAATATTTTTATTTATGTATACAGTGGACATTAGTGGCTATGTATGCATATTTTTTTTGTAGGTGTACCTCCGCGTGAAATAAAAAAAAATATGGAAAAAAAAACAAGAAACCTTTTTTTATTATGAAAAATAAGGACAAGATGCAGGTTAAAAATATGCATTTTGTAGTTTATTTTATTGTTATCAAACACAATTTTGTTTGGTTGATCTAACTTGAACAGTTTACGAAATATGCCACTTTCAACGACACCCTGTATATTTTACATTATCTTGAATAACTCTGAAACAAAAGAAGATCTAGAGCTGATATTAAGCATGGAGTATTCTTAGGTCCTGCTAGTACACCACCTAAAATATTGACCTCATCCGTGGGGAAAGGCACCTCTTGTTCGGTAAGGCTGCTAAACCCTTTCATCCCGACGTTTCGTTTTGTGTGATAGAAGTGTATACGTCAAAAACTGTACCTACATGTGACCTTGGCTGAACGAGGTCGATTTATGTAAGTGTGCTCTATATCATAACGTTCATTCGTGTATACCAATTGTAATACTACTGATATCGAATTACCTATCAACAACAGCTATCACTACTTCATATGATTTAACGAGTAAGACGGAGCCTTATACAAACAACAAACAACTGGCGGCATGCCAGCCGCTGCCTAGTCGGCCGTTTGACTGACAACTACGCGACCCTTTATGTTTTTCTTATGGGTCTAATCCAGGATGTGTTGAAAATATGATACGAAATAGTTACCGCCTTATATCAGACGGATATTTGTGCCATCACTGAGTTATTATTCTATATCTTTTAATATTCAAAGTATCGACAACTTTTTTTTACTTTTAGTATCTAGAATCGGGAATATGTGTTTTTTCTGGACAAATAAAATTTATACAAATACTCTTCTTCAAGTGTTTTCTCCTGAATGGAGTGACATTGCGAAGGTGGACAGCATTTTGTAGAATTTACTTAGGAAAATTTATTAGAATTTAGGTAGGAATAATGAGTAAAAAAATTAAAAATGCCTACGCTTTGATAAGCAAAAGCTATATGAGGAAAACAATATATTTTGTCCTCAAAGTCAAAGAAAAACTTACGCAATCATTATTAGTTTCAGCAGACGTGTACCTAAACAAAAAATAATTAGTATGCTTTCGTTTAGAAAGTATTCTTTGGGTTTCAATGAATACCTACTGATTAAAATTTCCTCAGATGAAAATCAGTGGCCATATTCGTAAGTGAATATGTATATTGCTAAGTCGCAAAGGGATATCTAATATTGTCTATTTTTGTCATGTTTTTCAATGTACAGATTTTTAAAGCAATACATATTTTTATGGAACATACTTGTTTTATAGTTTTTCAATTTAGCACTTAAGTAGTATAGCTGTTATGGTATAGCACTGCTCACTGTTTTTTTTTGGGGGGCAAACGACAATCTCGTTATTTTGTTACCATTGCTTTTTTTAAGAATAAAATCTTTAAGAAATAGCTTAATATTCAACTTATCCTATATTACAACTGAATGTTATGTTGTCTTAAAATATTGCTAAAATAAATAATAGATAAAATGATTCATAAATTCATTCAGTGACCTAATTCAATGAACTTGTGAAATAATATGCCTTACAAAAGACTGGTGACTTGGTAAGTAAGACAAACTGGCTTAACCGCGCCCGAAATAGATATCGCTTAGTAAAAGACAATTTATCAATGACAATTTGTTTACATTAAAATGCAAAACACGCCACCTCTTACAGAGTAGCTACGTCAAGTGACTGGCATTAATATTTCTAAATTATTTACACGTACTTAATTCCACGAACTTTAGCATTAAAGGGGCACGTAACTTTTCAATTTACTTTATATGAGTTTTAATTAAATACCGGTAAATACTTGATGAAGTTGATACGACTTGCTATATCCTAATTTACGTGTATACCGAAATAACTCGTCAGTAGATATTCTATTACACGCAGTACCTAGATCTCACGCTGGTATTTTAACTTATATTGTGCTACTGGTAAAAATTAATAGAAATAAAACCATGAGGTGTTAAAATTATATTCCTACGCTAAAGTTATTAAGTTATTAAAGATGGGGTTGCATGTGTAAAAATATTTAAGAATATAGGAGACTTAGAATACTGACATATTATTTGTATTGTGTAAACTAAGTTCTTGCAAGCAAATAAAGACATTAATCTTCATAATATGTGTGAGAGGGTAAAGTGGGGATTACCAGATAGGTATATTATATTATATTATACGACACGTGCTGATGCCGGTTGTAAATAGTAGATAGGTATCTGTAATGTGTGATTCATGCATTCTTCACTTGATTAGGTCATATAAATTTAAAACGTAGTAATTGTAACTACCTACGCGACGCTTATGTTGCAGATAGAAAATATATGTTCCTTGCAAACAAATAAGTACCTACATTTAAAAAATGCAGGCTTAATAATTGATTCATTATGTACATTCAGATGTACACATACATATGTTATAGGCACTCGGCTATTATTAACCTATTCAAAAATACATACAACAAAAATGTTCCGACAGTTAGTTTTCATAAAAAAAGCTTACACGCATAAAGCTCTAAATCTGTGCAAGGACTCCACTTATGGACCGATAACGTCAAATAACACAACCAGTGTAATCTTACGCTCAAGCTCTGTAACCTCTTATCTCCGTAATGTTACGGGCAAAGGAAATTATCACCTCCGAAAAGCACTTTTGTTTGTAGACCATTAACCTTGATCAGAGGGAAAGCAGATGTCTTGGCGAAACTGGCAAACTCTTGCTTCTAATGGGATTAACGTGTAAGCTTTATTTAGAGATGGCCAAGACTGCTTCCGAACCAATTCCATTTCATACAATTATTTGTTTTTATTGCAGTTTTCATACCACTTTTGTTTTGTATAGGTAAAGTTGTGAAAACTTTTTCTTTTGTGGTCATTTTCGGTATCATATCATCGAACTCTATTGCTCCGATATAATATCCTATCACTAAATATTACCTACGTTGCAAGTTACCAGCGTTGTCACTTTCTAATTAAAATAGTTAATACTAGTCTTATAGGAACATACTTTCTACTCGTAGGCAGAAACGAGTAAATATGTTATTATACGCAAAATCGTTTATGTCTTTCAAAAGTTTTGAACTCGGCGCAACTTTCCGCAACGGTACCTACACCGCGCAATCCAACCATGTATTTATGGTTCTAAAGTACTTTTAGCGACAAGCATACACGGAATGCTCTTTGAATCCGTGTTGGTGAATAAGTCAAAGATTTCCACGAGGAAACGCTTCGATTCCCTGCTAAATTACCTGGCTTGACAAGGTTTTCTTTGCGGCGCCTTAGCCGGCGTTTGCCTGGATAATTTGAACCAATTGAAAGGACCGAATTTGCTGTGTTTTCCTTGCCATCACATGTATTTACCGAATATTTACATTCGTTTAGCGTTCATGTTACGCCACAATTCTCGTGCTTATATTGGAAAGAAAATATGAAGATTATTGCAGTCAATCGGGTAAATCTTTTTAGGTCACTTTATGCCGGATAAGCGTGTAGAATAGATAATAAACGATAATACTATCTAATTTTAATGCAAAGTAATAGGTGAAGTCTTGTTAAAAAAATATATATTAAATGCCGTTTCTACCTATTTATGTCTATTTACTGAGAAAATATTTAAATTCAAATAAATAAAACAAGCTCCTTAGACGTAAATAACGTAAACTTTGATCACAAAAACTAGACATGACGTCGGGATAACATACCTATGCCATTACTCCATGTAAAAAATAGTAATATTTTTTCCATTGTGAACTCAACAAAGCGTCGGATTACGTTGTAATTAATGAGCTCTTAGAGCGCCGGTTAATTTAGCGAAATCAGCGCTCCCATTCGTGGCCAAAAGGGTGAAAATTACACACGCGCTAGTTTCCCGCCAGTTTTTTCGTGTGTTTTGTCATAAAAAAATATTTGAATTTGACCCGCTTATTCTTGGTATTACAATACGAGAAGTGGGTCATATCAATAATAGGTTTTAAGAAAGCGTTGTGTGGAGTAATTACTTCTAAGTTTTAATTGAAATTACCTCTTTGCTTTCAGTTAGTAATATTATAGGTGCCTCAAAATTACCGATTGTAAATGGTCGAATCCATGATCATTTAACTTTTATAAAATTAAAGGTTTTGTTATTATTTCTTAAGTTCAAATTAAGATGTTTTTCACTTGTTTATGTTAGCTTTCAATGACAAGTAAATGTTTTGGTAACATTACACTGATTTGTTCATGAAAATCCTGAGTACAATTTTCGTTATACAAATCGTAGACACGTTCTAATTAATCATCCCCATGGCCTTATCTAACGCATTCAAACATCGATCGATCACCCGTGGATCGAGACACGCCGAGCTTCTCCGTTATAAAATGTTATTGCGGAAAGACTACAAAGTACCTACAATTTATAAAAAATGTATCCATCAAATTTTAAGTACGCAAACGTAAAGTAATTGTTGAAATTGTAACAGTAGGTAACTACATTTTAATCTTGGACTCCATTTCTATCGATTATTATTTTATGAAATTGTGGTAGGATTTATTATAATTAATAATTATGAATGTCACTAATTCGGAAGTTAAAATGACACTACTCCATACGCTATGGAAATACACTTTAAAAAATATATATTTGTCATATCAGCCGAAAAACGAAAAATAAGAAATAAAAAATAAAAATACATGACTGTCTCGCATTACTACAAAGTTGACGTACTTATGAAGTTGTCAGGGACACGAAAAGGTATAAAGGTAAACAGTAAACGGTCAGGACTGGCGTAATAATGAGTCGAAAACTACATTAAGTGTATTTCCTTCATAAATATAATTCAATTCATTATCGCTGTTAGTGTTTATTACTTGTACGCGACACGCAACGCACATAAGTTCCAATATGTAGTTCGACCCAAATACTTGGTTGTAACCTAAATTCCCAATTTCGCGAGTTGCAGCGCTCATCCGGAGTGAACTGTCTGCTGGCGCTCAATATAAACTTGAAAGTCTGCTAGCGCTTGCACAGCAGATTTCATGACGAATTGCAAGTCAATCGTTCTTTCATAGTACATACATATAAAAGTAAAAAAACCTCGTTTGGCGCTGAATATAAACTTGAAAGTCTGCTAGCGCTTGCACAGCAGATTTCATGACGAATTTCAAGTCAATCGTTCTTTCATAGTACATATAAAAGTAAAAATATCTCGTTTATCCTAATTTAAGCCGCTAAATACCTACTATATTATCTCGGTGAGGTATTTGCACAATTTATTGATGTCATTGATTGAATGAAAGATAAATTTGCAGTTTGTGATCTAAAAATCCATTTACTAACCAATTTAATTTTCGGTGGAATTCTACGTAATTTTTTTTTGTTTTATATATACATTACTTATTAAAAAACACAGTTTAGAAAAAATGCAATGATATTAGAAACCTTAATATAATGTTAGAGTTCTTATTAGGAAAACTGAATATTAATTGTTTGTTTTCTATTTTTGTGTGTAAATTTTAATGCGGAGACGTGAACAATCCATAAGAATTCCGAGGTTCTCTAAATCATCTCCGAAAATTGTTTGTACGAATATTACATCGCAACCAATTTTTCGCATAAAGTCATTTCGCCGAATGATCATGTTCCAATTGAATTTTATGAAATCGTTTCATTTCCCAACTAAATGGTTGGCGATTCTATCTTTGGGCTTGGTTTTTAATTGGAACTTTTTATAATACATATTTTCATGTGGTTTATGGTTTAGTTGGTATAATATACATTTAGTTAACTAATAACAAAACAGTCGGTTCTGGCGCTTCGCCGGCCGCTGCCGCGGCACGCTCGCTTCGCTCGCTCGGCTCGCGCGCTGTAAGGTCGCAGGTTCACCTAACACTCCTCCTCGCTTCGCTCGTCGTCGTACCTAACTGGACTCTGTGAAATGTTTTTTTAAAGGTATTCTTTGTTAGGCAAGTTCAGAAACACGGTTGAGCTAAAAAGTTTCCACATATAGGTACGAAAAGGATGACGAAACGTTATTCGGCCTAGTGAAAGATTTGACAAATGATGAGTATGCTAAAAGCATTGTGTCATCACAATAATCCGTTTTATAATAATTCTGCCAAATGAAACGTTGTCATACAAAAATTGGCTAATAGTTGGTTGCCAAAGTGAATCATCGGCGAAATGTTGGTTGGCAAATGAAATTCGGGCAAAAAAAGTTCGGAGAAAAGGCAGAACCCCGAATTCCGATTTCTGCCATTAAATTTGGCTATAGTCCTAATAATGGCGTAGGCACTAGCAGCTATAGCCGAAACCGTCCTATCCAAAGGGATTGTATCTATAGGTAAGTGTGCACACACTTACCTGTCATGGGAAGATAATTGTTTCCATGGTTTTAAAAATGTAGATATGGTTTCGTTGTTCTACATAAAATGTTATTTATTGCAACGAAATTATTATCGTTTATTATTATTCGAAATACATTTTATTTCCAACGCATTAAAATTGTTTTAAAATCAAATTATGTTAATCAATAATTATTTAACTGTCGGCTCTCTACCGAACGGCTTGCTCTGGCGCAAGGCATGGCGTAGTTTCCTCCTTGTCACTTGTTTTAATTAGTGCGACAAAAAGACAGTTTTGTTATGTTCACGACTGAGCGTTAGCGATTGGCATCTTGATCTTGGCTACGCATCCGAATCCACTTTGACGCTATGTGCAAGTCGCTTATCACAACGCTTTAATTTTAAATGCATGCAGTTTTAACTCACCTTTTCTCCTTCTGTGCATGTAGCGGTGCTAGCAATGTACAAGTATTCTCAAAATTGCGGGAATATACTCGGAAATTTCCGAGAATTTTCATGAGAATTTAAGAGAAAGTTCTCATTTAGAATGTTTCCATGAGAACTAATAAAAAGGTTATGAATAATATTGTATTTCACAATTGAGTCAACAAGGCATAAAAATATACCTTAAAAGGCATGTAGGTATATACAACGGGTTTGGCATGATTAGATTGCTTGTAAAATTTTAATATCCGAGAACATTCTCTATAGAAGTTTCGCAACTTATGAAACTTCTCCTCGGTACATTGCTAAGCGGTGCTATCGCTTACACTTGTAGGGTTTGTTCGGAAAGTGAAGGCATGTGAGATATATTTGCGGGCCTTGCCGCCAGACGCTTTTACTTTCGATAGCACCAAAGAATTCCCCAGAATCGACATAGCCACTAAATACTTGTAGTTTTTACGTAATGGACCACATTTATGAGTTAAAGAGAAGTTAGGCCTTATCGCAAATTCTTCTAGACGTTTTCTCTCATCGAGAGGCGATAGAAATTCAATCATATTTAAATTGCGCGAAAATCTGCGAGGGGTTAAAAATCGAACGTGACCCACGCTTATAAATTGAAGACTTATTTATAAAAAGAAATACTACTAAAAACTTTTGAGTTTTCACGTACTATTTAAATTCTTAAGCTACTCGTTGCTAATCCGAAATTCGTGGGAATCGGTGAATAACTGATGCGTGCGGGTTACACCACTGGGATCTCGCACTGCTACATAATAAAGTGGCAATCCGAAGAAATATATATACCTACATCGGTAAGAGATATCCAACCTGTTGTGTTCGAATAAACGAAAAAATACCTAAGTCTTGTGTAAACACTAATGAAGATCTCAGGAAGCAAGAAATCTGGTGTCGGGGAAAACACGGCATGAGGCACTCAGCTGCACGATATCATTTGTTATTATTACTAGAGTCATTAATTTTTCGTCCGCTGATTTATGGTTGTGAGGTATGTACAAATTGTGGCAATAATAACTAGTTGACTACACAAACAATTGTATGGGGGTGTTATGTATTAGCTGTAAGACGAAAATCATCAGATTTGTTAAAGTTAATCCATTTTGATCAAAAATACATAATTGTAAAACCCTAATTAGCAACATCACTTATCTTGTTCAAGAGTTTACTTGGATTTTCTGGATGGATTGGTTCTGATGAATTGGTATCTTCAAGAGTTTGCAACAGTAACGACACCTTGGTTCTGCATCTTAATATTCTCTAACCAATCTCGCCGAGAATATGTGTGTGTTGTACTGCCCGAATCCACATAGATTATGTCCATACTTGAGTTGCCAGAACAGTCTTCAATACTCCAGTAGTTATAAATAGTTGTTACCTCCATAGAGTGTATTGAATAATAGTGTATAGAGTTATCAGTCAAGGTTTTTGCTTGCAACGCCATCTATTGATGATTCACGGCAACTTTTCTCATATATATACATATATAGCTACACACACATATATATATATATATATATATATGTGTGTAGCTATATCGGAGACATGCTTCAGTCGTCGTGGAGCTGTGCGACACGTCGAGTGTCGAACATTAGAATATTCTTATTTGCAATGTTTACAATTAATTTGTTAAGAGTTGAATGTTTTGCTTGGAGTGATCATTGCTTGTTCCATGCAAGTAGACATTAACCGTCATATTGGGATCTACCCGCCTTTGAGCAGGTAGTTTATGATCAGACCGTATAAAAGGTCACTAGCGCAGTGTTTATGAAGCATTCTGATTCGCGTGTTAGACTTAGAAAGTCATTCTTCCTGACGAAAGACTTTATTTCTTTGTGTTTTGATATTAGTGAAGCATGGACTCAATCTTAGAACTCTCCAGTCGTTTTCCATTAGTTGTTGTTTAAAGTGTATGATTAATCGTGTTTTAAGTGTGTACCTATTGTAATGATCTAAAATTGTAATTACCAATGATTTGAAAAGATTAAAACATACAACCCGCTTGAGTTTCTTCCTGGTTCTTCTCATGTTGTGGTTTAACTCTTGCGAACCAGAGTAGTAATAAAAAAAACATAGTAAGTCATGTGTGTTGTGTTTCAATTATGAGTCCATGCCTACATGCCTGTATTGCCTACATGCGCAAATGCGTAGTTGCTTAAAGTCAGATAGCTAAAATCCTACCCCTCTTAGCTCGGCTGTCGTTAGGGGTTATCCCGTCATATATGTATATATATATATATATATAAAGCTATATATATACCTATATATATACATGTATATATATAGCTTTGTAGATTGGTAACCTTTGAAATAATGGACAAACAAAACCAGATCACATCAAGTGTGAACTTGCCACGCATTTCTCATTTGGAATCAGCTGACGAAGTTCACACATTATGTGACCTAGTTCTGTTCGCCCGAACTAGGATCGAGAAACAATAAAACAAAAAAAAATGTGTCACTTTCAAGTTTTATTTTTACACTAGCCTTATACATAAAGTTTTTAGGTACTAACTTACTAAGCATCTGTATCATATATTTGCTATCAGTTTGATTGAAGTTTAAACATGGTTTAAGACATATTACCAATAAAATTAAGGAATAATAACTTTTACATAGTTTAATTGCTGTAATATGAATTCATGTAACCGATTTTTGATTTTTCAGAAGGGCTCAAAAACATTTATTATTAGAACTAACCTAATTTATTAGAACAGTTACATTAATTCATACTACAACTGACAAAATCTTGTACAAGACTACGCATAAAACATAGCTTATCTATCAAATCCTGTCCAATAAAGCGTATGATAAAAAATATCTGTTAATCGTTCAGGAGGTACGACACTACGGACAGATACATAGGTATATGAAACAGTTCAAAATATTAACATATTTTTACCAGTCGTAAAAAAAACAGTAGCCGCATTGCACAGGTTTCTAATGTCGGCGAACGGAGCTCGTGGTACATTTCCATCTTGCAACGGTTTTTGCGAATGGCTTCAAATTTGCATATATGCGTTTTGAGTAACATTAGAATTAATACTCACGCATTTTACCACAATTAGGCAAACAACACATTTAACCGCATCGCACCATTTTTACAAAAATCCAATCCAAGTACAGTATATACATGGAAAAGCACAATTATAGGAGTCCAGAACAAGCACAGTCGTTGTATGAAATCACTAAAATAATATCGTTTCCAAGCACTTTCAGTTCAAGCATCGAAGATAACCAGAAAGCAAAAATTTTATTATGGCCGCTCTGTCGAAAACATTCCGTTCATTCAATATATTTTTTAAATGTTACAAACTATTTGTAGCTAAAGGATTCAAAACGGACAAAAGTAAAAATACAAGTATAGCTAAATTAATATTTCATTTCTCTATGTATGAAACAAAAATAATTTGAGTTCCAAGTAATGAAAAAAAAACGAATACTTTGTCATTTCTTTCGTTTTGTTAACTGCGCGTAACGGAAAAGAAAACAGTGGCTGTACAGATAATACAAGATCTTGAAATTGATATCAACGCCCTCTAACGTTGAGTTACGAAAGCATATCCGATGACGTCATGAGTACATCAAATTCACTACTTCCACTAAGTGAAAACACCGTGGTTACCTCATCAACTTTCACCTTCTTGCTTCTTAGTGGACAATCTGGTCTCTTACGTCCAGGCTTCTTACGCTTGTAACACACGATACCTTTCTTTTTGATCCTGGGCTTCCTTTTCGCGTTAGAAACAGAATATGTTGAAACGGCAGACATTTCGTTCAGCAGTTTTATCTATACCAAATCATTGGTCACGTCGACATTATAATTCTATGACTACATCTATATTCGCAAAATCCTGTGCGGTTGATATCACCGCGGTTATGTATTTTCCACATTTTAAAGTCGGCTAGACTAAATCTGTTCATTTTACGTTTCAAAGCTAGTCTTCGTCCCATTCCTTTATCTTCAAATGCTTTTCACAACGATTCCCAATGCTTCGGCTACAGTTTTCGCACATCTACCGTGCGTTATCGCTGCTCATTATATCGTACTTTGTTTGAGGCTGGAGTAGTGTCGCCTTCAGGGTAACCGACGATTGTCGCCCACAGGTTCTCATGCAGAAGGTTGCGTATCTTAAATTTCTACGCGGGATATTCATCTTTACTTTTCAAGCAAATGGATAGAATAGATGAGCTTGAAAGGAAAATTTTCTTTCGATTCAGCTTTGGTTTCTTGTAGGAATCATTTTTATTCACACTACTAAAAACATTTTTCTTTTTTTCAATATTTAAGTTTGTCTTCGTATTAGGTGGTATTTTGGATTTTTAGGCATAACTCTTGATTCTGCTGGGCAACCTTATTCTAAGAATTTTCGTAAGTGCTAGTTAGTTAGAAACTTACTGCACTTTGACATTCGTGTCATTTTTAACTTACTTAATTGATATAAATAGGCTATATTTTACGTAAGCTCATAAGAAATGTTAATTTTCGCAATGGAGTATTGTGTGCAATATATGTATGAATATTATAAATATGAATGTACAAAGTCAAGGAACTTTGCTTGTAAGTATGTTCTCACTGTTTGCAAATCTTATATACAAATAAATTGCTCTTTTGACCATCTCAGAAATTTTCATTCCTTCTGTACTTAAATGTTTTTAAACAATAAGAATAAATCAGACACAATTTGTCAAGTTTCGGGCGTTACAACCATAATTCCCACTAAAATAAACATTCAAGCGCTTTCAAGTCCTTGGCGCGCTCTCCTCCATTCTAAAAATTTATTACCCCGCGCGTTTCATGGTCTCGAAGACTCTGGAATAAAACAATTCTGCAACCGAGCATGCTTCAAAAGAATTTAGTTAGTTACTCTGAAACTAGAAACGCGTCGCTTACAAGATTACATACGAATTTTATTATGAAATGTGAGTGTAAATATGGACAAAAATATGAATTCATAAAAATCACTGAAATATATATGAACAGTTTGAACTTTAGAGAATATTTAAAAAGGAATTATTTCTCTATGTATATCAAGACATAGGCGTAACAATATGTAAATATAAATGAAAGTTCATTTATCAGTTAAATAAATTCCAAAACCACTTACGAATTAAAGCCCTCTTACTTCCAAAGCTTTTGAAGTCGGAAATATCTGCTACGCGCGTTTTGCTATGAGTGTTGCTATTACGAGTGTCATTGGAATATTCGATTTGTAGTACATGCGAGTATAAGCGTAAATGATTACCTAAGTGTGAGCGATATGTATTAAAAATGACATAATTTCGTATCAAAATACTAAAAAACTTAAACAAGGCTTTAGTGTTTGAACTGACTTAATACGTACAGGTACGAACCACATGTCGGCCATAGAATGGGTCCTTTTACCAACATATTACAGCGTCCTTGTCTCGCCCCCGTCTGCGGATCTATTGTGTCCGGGCCGGGATTCATTTATTTAAGCCATCAAGTACAAACGATAACACTGAAAAAGGAATTGCAAAGAGCAAGAAAAATGTCTTTTGGGGTTAAAAAAATGACCTACCTTAGATAGATAATTCTGGTGAATAATTTACAACAAATGCCGTAGTAGACTTACCATTTCGGTAGCTACGGGGACATATCTAACTAAAAGATTATAAAATTTTATTAGCAAGGAACATAATTATATATTTCAATTATTATAAACATGTCGTACTTAGAAGTAAACTGTAATGTATATGTTTTAAAATTAGTTGCATATTTTTGATTCCATACAACGTAAAAAAAGTTATTGTAGGTATTCGTGAAATTAACTTAAAAATATTAACTAAACTGAGAACCATTTCTTTTTTTAAAGTTGGTTCTTAATCAAACAACGCCCGCACAATACTGAGTCCGTAAATCGTAGAGCTGCTGCGGATGACTGTGAGCTTTTAATTTGGAAAAATAACGACAGCGGCAGCTCTGGAATCACCAGATTTGAAATGGATGGCCTATTTTTTTTCACAGTACAGTTTTTAGCAATGCCCAAATACGAGACTTATTTTTTGCATGCTAAGGTCGGTTTTGCAGATTGGAAGGATATAGGAGTTTGTGAAGGAAAGTAGGAGTTATGGTTTTTTTATTGTCACTTTTAATTTATTGCCGATTTAATAGTAAAACAATGGATAATGGAATTCAAACAGCAGATTATGGACAGTAGAGGAGGTTCAGTGCTTAAATTTGGAAACAATGTTATGGCTGATCGATGCATAATATTTTTACGTACCCACATAATGGCCATCGTTAGTTGAAAAAAAACAAAAGTTGGTCATCAGTCATCGCTATCAACGTGCACTTTCCGTGGCAATGGCTATGGTTGACAGAATAAGTACCTAACAAATGTGAAAACTTTATTTTGTTATATTACTCGTACTCTCAATAAAATGAATACTCTCCTTAGGGTACCTATCCTAAGGAGAGTATTCATTTTATTACAAACATTATCCTACTTTAAAAAAGAAAAAATCTAATGTCATTATTAATTTATGACACTTGATAGTACTTTAAATGAAATTTTGCGAAGTCTTTATTTTAATCACAATGAATATTCAAGTAACTATTTCAAGTGGAGTAAGATCAGTGTTATATAATGGGTTTTTCAATTTGACGTTAACGTTTGACAGCCGAATCTGTTTAATACAATTTAGTCGTTTAATGGTTTAATCAGTGAAATTTGAATAAGTGATTAAAATTTGCGTAGGTAATTAATTATTATAATCAAATTGACTATAATTTCTGAAATTTTAATAATTGATAAAATACCTAATATTTTATTTTTCTGTCAACCATACTTTGCCACCAATACCGCACGTTCAAATACATCACTAGCCCATCACAAGTTAACAGCTTGTATAAAGCTATGCTACAAGTTTATTACATAGGTTGAGTTGTAGACCGGAGAACCTAGTCGTACGAGCTAGGTGTCTCCAGGTTACCGTACGGAACCTTACGTTTACTATATCTAGCCCTCGCTGACTCTGTGATCGGTTATGCACTGAACACCTATGGCAGAACATATAAAACCTATATAGAAAAAATATATAAACTACAAATAAGAATCCTTAAAAAAATCTTACCACCACATGTTAAAAAGAAGTACGAATTTAACTATGCTCAACTATTTAAACATTGTAAATTACTCCCTATTCAAAATAAAACAAAAGTAGGTATTTTATTAGCAGAATCCCATAATCGGAAAACTCTAACGCTAAAAAAAAGATGTACAAACTTAAGGAAATTACCCAATCAAAAACTGTATTGTATCCCGAAATGTAAAAATACCTATGGCGCCAGAATTCATTCACACCTGTTACCTAACATCATTAACGCATTACCCAAAGAGGTACAAAACGGTTACGTCACTGATAACATAAACTATACAAAGCATATTAAAAGATAAATTAAAAGTCATTTTTTGAAGTCTAGTGACCATAGTTACATTTTATAGCGGGTATTGTACGGTCGACGACAGGGATATGCTGAGCTGCTCACCAAATACTGACGGCGACCGTACTCTCACTCGCATATTTCTAATTATTCACGAGTTGTAATAAGTACAGTGGCGTTCGGAATTGCATGGACGATTTATGAATGAATTCATTCATAAAGTGTCCATGCAGTTTTGAACCCGACTGTACCAAGTAAAATTATTTCGAACTCCCCATCGGCACACAAACCTCTTTAAAGTTTTAGCCAACGATGGGTCTTGTAATTTGATTATGTAATGTGTTTGTATTATTCAATAAAAAAAAAAGAGGTCCAACGAAACGATGACCTTACTATAGTATCAACTTTAATGTGATCGATCTGTAAGCGGAACTTCAAAATTCGCAAATTTGAAGCATCTGTCTCTCACTCTAATGATGCTTTCGTTGGAGACAAATCCTCTAAATTTGCGAATTTGCGGTGTATGTATAGTAATGCCACGCATTCTAGCGTCAAAACAAATAATTTTAAACTGAGTTCCGTTTGTGTGGATCTGTTTAACAAATTCAACAGCATCCCTTTAACTTGTAAGTATTCTAATTTAGAACAAATCTAACTTTGCAATTCCGTCCATAAGCCGAGGAACTTAAAGAACATTAATACTTAATTAAAGTTACCTAGAGACCGCGGTGGTAAACAATGATTAAATATTGACGTGTCAATTATTAGTTAAGCATTTATTTAATGGGCATTTTTTTATTTTTGGGTTACCCAATCAGCACGAAGTTAAAAAACCTTAATTTCAGTCAGCTTCGTATACAATTAAGTACAATATCTTTAGGAAGTTAAACTCGATCGGCGTTTTTATATTATAATATATGACTTATTGTTTGTAAAATTAACACCAAAACCTCTGGGTTATTATCACGGAATATATAAAGTAGTATTATCAAAATTTAGTACTTAATTGTCGTTACGAAGCTGATTGAAATTAAGGTGTTTTTTAACTTTGCGCTAAATGAGTAACCCAAAAAATAAAAAAAAACCTCTTTGACACTCACACTCAAGATCACATTGTTAATCTGCGTTCCTCAAAGGTTGACTGATAAATATAATGCTTCATACCATCGAATTACAATACATTTTCAATCTTTAAGTAATTATTTCTAGTGCCCGACCATCTCTATGTTTCAGCAATAGTAATAAATCAGTTTCAAATTGAAACGTCTCATTACGTCACGCTTTTATGCATTTACTCCCTTTAGTTCAATCACTATGCTTATCCCCAATTTGAATACATAAGTAGTTATAGTTAATAGCAAGCAAGAATAGACGCCTTAAGTGGTTAGAACGAATTGTTTATAGTCCATAACTGTAAAACCTCAAGTATAATAATGGGCGAACATGCCACCTTCAGCAAAACCACTGCAAAAGTAATTTTTATTAAAGTAGGTAAAGTGGATTACAGGTAGATATTACTTATTGTTATTGGCCTACTTTTAAATACTTCAAATTAAATACATATTTAGTTCCGATTTAGTTATCTAAAAATTACAACCTAACTTGGGCTTTTAGCATTATTATTTATTTTTTACAAAATATATTGATTTATATTTATTTCTAATACTACAATTTATGTACATAGATTAAATCTAACTAATCTACTTAACCTAACCTATATCTAAGATTAAAGCATTATTAGCATTTAAGGTAAACAACAAAAACGTGTCTTTTTATTCAAAATTAATGACAATTCTTTTAAAAATGTAGTATCAGAATTAAGAAAGGAAACCATGAAAATTATTGTAAATTATGTTTATGTTCACATTTATATAACTAGCTAGCTGTAACTTAACTTTCAATTGTATGCATTACCTAATAAACAGACATGACGTGACAAGATCGTTTATTTTCTTTACGATTCAAAAAATTACGTCATCTAAATTTAGATAGTATAATTATACTGCACAGCTCCTAATTCATAGCCTTTCTTTGTTTCAGCAAAATAACATCAAATTAGATGCATTGAGAAAATTAAAGACAGAGTATATTTAATTTGTAAATATATTAAAAATTCTTACCTACTTTTTAGTTTATTTTTGCGATACGGCTTACATATATAAGTAATAATTTAACGATAGCTGAATATTTATTATAATATATGATTCGCTTAACTTTAAACCCGGCTAAAACCACTCCACCAATAGAGTGCATATTTAATTGCAATTGCCTAGTTATTCTTTAAACTTCAACTCTATTGACATAGTGAATTTACCCGGGTTTGAAGTTAAGAGACTCAAATCTGTGTCTAAGTATTTGATTGTACATTGATTATACCTTATCATTTATTAAAAAAATGTATAAATACGGTACTATATAGCTATTAAGCAAGTACTCACGTTTCATAAAGTTTTTAGTTGGTTCGGCTGTAATATAAATATAAATAATTAAGTATTTTCCTACCTACCTATCCTACCTACCTACTTACAATTTAAGAGTTATTTTGTAGCAGCAAAAAGTGAGCGATAGTAGATTGATTGTAGGATTGCTTCCCCCTATCGAGATAAGTTGGTGATTACTCTAAATAACAATTAATCTTACTTATTTATTACCATCCTTTGATTCCTTTTGTATAATGTCGTCATTCAAATTCCTGTTGATTGTCCTTACGAATAAATCTTGGAATGTTGGATTGAGAAATGGAGACATACTTAAATGCCAATCTTGATCGCTGTTTCCGAATTACCGATTACATGCCATTCAGCCTTATTTAAATAAATTCTTTATGAACGAAGCAGAGCCTGGTACAGACATCATATTAATTGAAAAGGAGAAAATTTTAAAAACCACCTCAAATGCGACCAATTCTGATTTCGACAAAACCAAACTAACTAACCGACCCAATAACGATAAGCAATATCAGATAGGTTCATATTGCTACTCTATAAACATGTCGTCGATTAACACTAACTAGCCAAATAACACTTCATTCGATCTAATGGGCGCCGAAATTTACGGGACATGAGACCTAATTAATCCAATATTATCATACTTATTTTCATAGAAAAAATACGTTTGATATTCATTTAATTTAGCTCCTTGGCCCTTAATACTAGAAATTTGGTATTTGGTATATTAATCACGCCGACAAATACTTTACTCGTAAAGTGGGAATGTTTTTTTATTTTATTTTTGTGTAATTCTTTAGTGCGGGGCATCGTTAAATAGAACTTTAGAAACAAATATGTGTCACATAAGAATTTTTTTTCTCTAAAATATCTTTGGGGTTAATCACTGCCTAACTTATAATCCGTGAATCCCAAAAAAAATAATGAATACGGCTTGTGGAATACGTTAAAATAAAACTATTTCGAACATAATCGGCCTAGCAGTTTTTAAATAACTACGAAAGCCTATACACTGAGCATAGCCCGACATGCTCTTTCGCGGTTTCCTTTCTTTTATTTGTCACTTTGATATTCGCTTTATTATATCAAATTTAATAAAAGCCATTATTCATAAGTTTTATGAATAATGGCGTATAGGTACAGTACAACTATATAAATCATCAGTTCTGTCCTCAACATAGAAAGATTAATCAAAAGATTATTTTGGGCATGTTAAGATCAAAATACCAGTTACTGAAAATACAAGGAGGGAAAGTGGCAAAGTTCGGCTTATTTGGCTAGAGCCCAACGTATTTGCCCGAAGCCGCTTAGTGGGCCGGCCGTTTGGCACAATATTGATTTATACCCATACTAACTGCACGAGCATTCTAGTGCTAGATTTGTAAGTGATGTTACAAAATAAAATTTATTTAAATTTTCGTACATAGAAAAATTACCACTTAACTAACTATATTTAAAATAATGTAGCTCTCTTACAATTTCCAGTACATGTAGGTACTATGTCAGACTGATAGCGTAAAGATAGTGACGATTTATATAATTTTATTTTACTATTATCAAATCAAAACAACACTCAAAACAAATTGGCGTGAAATTCCTATCATAGCCAAAAACAAAACAAAAATTGTACCTAAAGAAACGTCGGGTAGATCGCAAGTTTTTCGGTCTTGTAGTGAATAAAAACCCATTTAAAACCGACCAAGTGCGAGTCGCATAAACTTACGTTTAATTATACAATTAAACGTAATTTTACGCGACTGACGTTTCAGGCATGACGTTACACCCGTGGTCGTTGGCAGACTACGAGTAGGTTAAACCCGTTTGTTGTTAAAATACGAGTATATTATCAGTCAATCGTGAAGTTTACATCAATATACGTGCGAGTCGCACTGTTCGCGCACAATGAGTTCCACACTATTCTAAGAATATCTCAAGGGTGTACCTATTACCGATATATTATTAATACAGAGCAAACAACAGCAAATGGCACACGTTTGTTGTAACTAAGAGAACCCCGTTAAATATTCATTTTATAGAGTTTCATTTGTCAGACAAACAGACACACCTTTATCTTTCTTTAGGTATGGAAACTTCTGAACTGGCACATCGGGATTATTTATTTTTATTAACGGCGGGCAGCAAACTAAGGTAACATACAGTTTCCAAAAACCTGTAGATATAAATATTACTGTACGGTCACGTCTAATAATATGTATACATTTTGGAACGTATGTCAAAGGCATAAGTATCAAAATTGTATACATATTATTAGAGCCGACCGTACCTGTATGTAGAATTATATACACACTGTTCACCTGATGCCTGATAGCCTGATGTCCCATAGCCTGTCTATTCTGGAATAATTGTATTAAATAATAGACCATACAATTTTGCAGTATAGGTACATCGCCCCATAGGCAAAGCGCGGCTCTTAAAATTTAGCGAACGATTTATTTATTGGTGTAATTTAAGTATTAATTAATGAGTCTCCTTGCAACTTGACTGTTTTGCAATATTTTATTTCGAAGTGAAAAGACGTATTTTCTGACTGAGTAGAGTTATAGCGATCGGTGGGTATAATTGGGCCCCGGCGCCTCGAAGGCTGACATGAATTCTGAGAAACGATCGACGTTTACAGGCTTGCGACCGGCTGCGAGCTTCCTGAGGCTTTTCACTGGCTTACGTTATCAATGGAACTGTTTGTGTTTTTTTGCAGTACTGATCGTCATATTTTTAGGCGTTCCTCGTATAGGCTTAATTGATTTTATGTAGGTTTAATACGTATTTAAAATTAAATTTATGTCATAAAGACCGGAACAAGTGTATTTAGTTGGTGCCACTAGGAACGTGCTGGCTTGCAGTTAAACACAGCTAGTAGATATCTCGTGAATTTGTAAATAAGTGAAAAATCACGTAAGTCGTAGCCCTCGTAAGTAAACAATGCAACGATCTAAAATCCAGTTGCAATTTCCAGGTTTAGCTCTAAGTTAGACTGAAGATATACCTACAGGCAGGCGCACTAACTAAATGTAGATGGCCATTAACTAAATATAGGTAAAGATTCCATTTCTGTTATAAGCTAGAATATACCACATTTCTACAAGATATATTTGTAGGTACCTACCTGAATTCAACTGATATCCAATCCAGACTTATAACCCTGACATTTAATGTCTGCCCACCATTACTCTTTCATGCCTGCTGAATCTAATACTCCACATACATTTTATAGTATTTATGTAGATGTGATTGAAGACATGGGAATGGTTTTGTTCTACTTACACACCGTTACTGCTACGATAATGTATGCTATTTAAATCAAACTTTTATAAAAACGTGATTGATTGCACAATAGTTAAGTAATGAAGACTACATAGACTGTCATTCATTTTGGGAACCAACTCACACTTTCCGAGGCGACCTACCTTACCCAAATATTACTCCCTCGACAATGGGCACCGTTTAAAAGCACTCACGCAGAAACGTCCCCGTCTACGTAATATTTTGACAGGCCACATTACTTTGACAGACATGCTGTAAGCGAAACTCATAAATCTAGAGCTGCTTACTCCTGGAACATTTCAATTTGCGTGTTCACAGTCTGTGTGACTAACCTGGTTTTCAGTTACACGCACAAATTATATTACACGAGATTTGTAAATGTAAGCTCCAGAGCACTGCTACATGTTAACATAAATTTGCCAGAAGGGCCAGGTGATTAAATCCTTTTAAAACGTCCAACCCGGAATGATAAATCCTAATTTAGAAGGCTTGACACACAAAACAAATTTGGAACCGCAGGTCACACGTCTTATTATTAGATTTGTAACCATAAGAGCCTGTATTTACTAAAAAGCGTTACTACGAGTGAAACATTGTTTTACCTTCGTATTCGTCATCATCATCATGTCAGCCATTTATCGCCCACTCCTGTCTCTTCTAGTACGCCACTCATCTCGGTCCCGAGCCAATCTAAGCCTGTCAAATGTACGTATAAATTACGTACGTACATATAAAACAATGTTTTATTCACCCCTTAGTCAAAACGTACAATTACTACCTGAAACTATTTTCAGCAAATATTGCATCAGTGAAAACAAATGTACAGTTAAAGAATTTTTATTATACCATTAGAATTTTACATTGCACTTAACAACAACTTACGAGCCAATAACCCGAAGTTTTTAGTAATGTTGAAGGATCTCTAAAGCGAGCGTTATTCCACAAAGGTGAACAGTACCTATTTAAATGTACGTAATTTAATGCAAAATGAGTGGTTCTCCAAATATACACACACCCTCTAATATGGTTAATTTTACGCGTGGGAAGTTAAATAATCACATTTTGAAAAGGTTACTTTTTGCATCATCAGCCTGGGATAACAATGAACAGTTCGAATGTATTCTTACAGGCATTCATTTACCCACATGTAATATCCAGTTCGGAACGCAGGTGAAATGAATAAGGCCTTTCAGACATATTTGATCAGTGCAGCAGCACATGTGAAACCTGCAGTTAACGCGTCAGACAGTCGTATTGTTTCCACTAGGATACGGGTGAGTAGCCGTAGGTACCATAAGTCGGCATGTATCACCGACGTTAGGTTTTATACAGGTTGCTCGTGAGCATTCCGAAAGATTTTAACTATGCATTCTAGACTTCAAAATAAACAAAAAATATTATGAAACCTAATGTCAAATCCACCAAAAAAAAATTTTTTTTTCTCTTTTTTAGGCTTTTTGAATATTTTTTAACATTTCCAGTACATTACCAGTATCATAGCAACAATTTGTTTAAATTGTATTAAATAAATAAATATCTTGGGACATCTTACGCAAATCGACCTAGTCCCACGGTAAGCTCAATCAAGGCTTGTAATGTGGGTACCAGGCGGCGTTATAGATAGATACATATAGATACTGAAATATATAGACAGCCATGACCAAGGAACAAATATTTGTGATAAATAAATACACAAATAGGCAGGGTCACTACCAACTAAGCTACGGAGGCTGACAAATATATTGATTTAAACTTTCACGATAATCACTCATATTCAGTCTGTGGTCGCAACCACGGGCGTAACGTCATGTCCGAAACGTCAGGATAAAATTAAACGTAAGTTTACGCGATTAAGACCCGTTTGTCGTTAAAATACGTTATTAGGTTTTACTCGACACATAAAGTGTACACATGGACTACCTACTTTACGTATCGAGTGAACGCTAACGTAACCGTTACTTGATAAATATATAATAATGTTTTTTATTTATCATCCGCAATATTATACTTATGTAGATGGTAGTGAATTTATATATAACTGGCAAACCCTTTCAGAGTTGCGTAATTAGACATAATAAATATAGTGCACCATAATCAACAAAAAAAGTTTTGCAGTCTTTTTTAAGGAAAGTGAATTATATTTTTGTGTCAAAGAGTGTAACAGTGTATTTAGTCAATAACTCTACCTAGATTTTTCTTGTAGATGTGATTAGGGACATAAAAAAATGGTATTCCATATATTAATAACGACACATTTTTTACGGAATGATTATTTACCTACTAAGTAAGGCACATCACTAGCGTACGGACAGTTGGTGGAAATTTCACATTCCTCAGTATCAGTACCTAGAGCCGACCTACTAGTTTTTATGATGGAATTAATAATGATTGATGAATGGAATTTCCCAATTTCCGCATACTTTTCAGTATGAAATGAAGCGTCCACGGAAAAAACATGTCTAGTCAATTCAAATTTCAGAAGGAAAAACAACCTTAGTTTTAAAAGAACAAGGTACCAATTTACCTTGATTTTCATAAGAATTGGACATGTTCTTTCCGTGGACCCTTCAAATGAAACACTATATACAATTAATCTTGATGAGAATAGTGTGGTTTTAATATTTTGTTGTAAAAAATAATAATTATGTAATTATAAGCACCACTATAATAGTTGGTTAGTAATACTGTAGAGTTAAATGGACGCCAAGCCATTAATTTTTTTAAAGCTCACGTGTAAATACACACAGATTTTATATACCTAGCTAAAATATGTATAAATAAATTATTTATTCATTCAATCATAAAAATAAGTACTTGATATCGACCTCACTGATATCTATGTGAAATTTGCCACCAACTGTTCGTACACTACACATCACTTAAATATCATCATCATCATTTATTTAAGAGCTTGGCTCTTGTCAGTGGAGTAATTTCCATTCTATTCTATTCTCTGCCTTTTCCTTCAGCTCTCTATACGTTTCAACTTCTATAGTTTCCTTCAATTGCTCCATGTAGACTCTCCGTGTTATTCCTCTTTTTCTTTTTCCTTCTATCTTTCCTTCGATTAAAACTTAAATAATACCTAATTAAATAGCTAGTTTATGTTACAAAAGTATGAACACATTTTCATAACGAATTGCCCCAAGGAATGCGTAGGAAGTACAGCAGTCGCGAAGCAAGTTGTTCTCAACTTATGCACAACTTAGCGTTGCTCTAATAAATCGTATTTTAATATTCATGAACTACCCGTCAAGCGATGTATGTAGATTACCATATTTGGTTCTGACTATGTCTATTAATTCATGAAGTATAATAAAAATAAATCATAAAGTATATGACAAACAGTGTGTTTGAACTTATTCAAACTTACAGGAGCAAAAATTCAGGATCTCTTAACTATGCAGCACTCGTTTTACATTGCCACTTATAATATATTTTTTCACACCTCCTGCTAGGAGTATAGTCACACTTTTTTCTTGTGACACAATCTTCTCAGATCTCTTGTGACACAATTTACTATTTCCTATTATGTACATTGTACATAATATACGCATAGTTTTTATAGGTATGTACACTCGACCAATTGGAACCCTAGGCCACTCTAGAACCATGTCAAAATGAAAGCCGTTTGAAATGTCTTACAATCTGATTGATAACGTTACTTTGACATGGTTCCTGAGTGGCCTAGGGTTCCAATTGGTTGACTGTACCTATTAAAACTATGCGGATGGTCACTTGCAGACATAGGTACCTAAGTCAGTTACACCATCATGATAAAGTGTGTCCATGGTTATTATTTTTACAATGTCTTTGAAATATTAAAATATCTAAAGATTTATCGAGGGTACGTAGATAAATCAATGATCAATGTACAGGTAAATATATTATTCCTAGAATCCTTAGAAAAGATACCTATAAAATATATTGGTCATTAATAATATTGCGGCGTCATCTGACGGCAGTGAAAATACGTTGTCAACACTCCAACTCTTCGCATGGGTGTCGTAAGAGTCCACCGAGGGACGAAGTGTCAGTGACTATTCATTTATTGGAGATTGATGATAGTGATGAATTGATGATGATAGACGTCATCATAATAGATATGTCTATACTGCGATCGCCAATTCACTTGCCCGGCATGGCGATTATGAGCATTAACTCGTAATAATACCATATACCTATGGGTAATAAAATAACTGTAATAAGAGATGACTATGTCCAGCAGTGGACTGAAATATGCTGATTATGTATGTTTGTTATGTAATAGAAGCAGTATACTATTCTCTTCTTCGTCTTCGTCTTCTACCTTCTACGATTTATTTAGGCCTTACCAAATACTTACAGGAAT
This sequence comes from Thaumatotibia leucotreta, assembly GCA_025490895.1. Lineage (NCBI taxonomy): Eukaryota > Metazoa > Arthropoda > Insecta > Lepidoptera > Tortricidae > Thaumatotibia > Thaumatotibia leucotreta. The sequence goes on from JALPQI010008218.1 coordinate 33,842, forward strand.
GGAGGAGGTAAGATTTCCTGTATGAATTTAATCGAATGTAATACATAGTAATAATATAATCTTACAAAAAATATTTTTAACCAAAATAATTTGAGTTTTTGTGACTATTACTAGAAAATTGAGTTTTCCTAATAATGCGCACTGCTTCTTTAAAATAATGCTCAGGTAAGGCTAAAGGTGCATTCAAACTAAAAGAGCATTCGCTGTTCTAACCTCCCACTCTACGAAATTCGATCGGTACACAAAACGTGGTTGGTTGATTTCGTAGAACGGGCGCTAGAACAGCGAATGCTCTTTTGGTTTAAACGCACCTTAGGACTAAGCTTTATTTGTTTATATTTTATTAATTTTTACGTGACTGGCATTCTGTTAAGTATATGAAGTAGGTACGTACTGTACGTAGGTATAGTTGAAAAAGATTGAAAACAATTGACAACAAGTATCTGACCCCATATTATCTTGTACCTACCTAACCCTACGGTCTAACCGCGGCCTGAAACCGATGTAACCATAAAATGTGTCAAATCAGGCACCATGACTGATAAGCTCGGCCGCGTCACATACAAATCAAAAGGGTGGCCTCCCCAAGGATTTATTTCTCCAAATGGTCTCGCAAAAAATTTAACAAAAAATGTATTTGGCATCTCGCCAACTCGGAGCCTTCGCGTATATACGAGGTCAGTAAATCTTCCCATGGCATTAATGCCAGGGCCCTGGGAACTATCGAGATAAGATTAACATAACTGAAACCCCTAGATGTATGTGTAAGTACGTATTCAATGAGCTTATTGATTTATACAGAGTGTATGCACAAATTTAGTGCGAATGCTAACTGTGCTGCAGCTTTATCGATATTTGGTGTATGTTGGACTACAAAATTGTATAGAAACAGAAATCAATGACAAAAGAGTAAAAATTGTAGGGTTACCAATCAGAAATATATTCCGTTTTGATATAATTTGATTGAAATGGGAATAAAAGTACTTAAATTGATTCTAATTATGGATTACTCACAAAATACTACGTCGTTTCGGTGAAATACTATGTGGGAGAAAATTACTACTTATCATATATTGCTTAGATTGCCGTAATATAAATAAAATTGTGTACATTACTAAACACTACATATAAACCCTGTATGGATCTCGCCATAATATACTCGTACCAACAGCATTGATAAATAATTAAGTTAAGATTTCTCAAATATTACCACTCTTCAAGTCAAGTCTAAAATAACTTTAATAAGTAGTCCGATGGCTAGTTTAATTTCACCTCAGATGTTTTACTAAATACCTTGGATATCATTACATTAACTTGAAAAGTAATTAAATGTAAATAACCGTCTATATTAATACTTTGATAATATTTGCATTTTAGTTATTACTTACCTCCGTGTCGAATAAGTGGACACAAAAACTTTACACATCACTTCAATGTTTCACTCTATAATATACATAGTAAATGACCATGAGGGTTAAACAAGTACCTAATCGTATCAAATTATTACTAAGTAATTACCAAGTGTAGAGTTAGCAAGTGATTCACTTTTTATATTTGTTCATTTCCGTTTTAAACTAAAGAAATGGTCATTCAAAAAGTCCAACATTGTTAAATGTTTGTTTATTTCACAAACCAGAAAAACACACCCTTTCCCCGCCGATGCTTTTTATTTGCATATCTGCATTAAAGTTTATGGTTCTTATAACTTCGTTAGTTTGCGCGGGAAACGGGGGTAAAAGAAAATGGCCGCCGAGGTGACGCGGCAGCGGCGCTTTCCGAGAAGCTACTAGCGATTTTGAGGCTGGCGATCGCTTCGCTTATGCGCCGCTCTATGCGCAATCTGTCGCCCACACTTTGGATGCACTGTAAACTGAGAAGACTTTCATAAAATAAACGCGGTGGATTATTCTTTTAGAAAAAAGTTAAAAGCTTTTACATGGAATGTGTTTGCTGTTGAGTGTGTACAAAGCAGCACAATATAGTACATTAAGTACTTATACTACGCATTTACATAGGCAGTTATTAATTGAAATCAGATTTTTTGTTTATACATTTTTATTGCATTCGCACGACTATTCTTCATTATTTTAATCGTTAACGTAGACGTGTAGCGTGCTACTTCCGGCGTAGGGCGATAATATACCACAATACTCGTATATTGAACTAGTCTAGTTTTCCTTTTGGTCGCTATTTTCTAGTATTTAAAGCTGTTGTAAAATCATTAAGACTTAGAACCTTGCCTAAATCGTTAACTATTCTGTTCTATTGTACTGTATAATTATTATCGTTCACAAAAATATCTGGAAAATCTAGACATTTCGAACTAGGCTTAAGAATGTGCAATATAAAGTTTACATGACAATAAAAACAGTGAATCAAAACTGCATTGTCATGGTACATTACCATGTATCTATGGGTAAACTGATTTAAAAAAAGCAGCCAAGACCATGTCGGGATTGTCGGGCCATGATAAGTGTAGGGTCCCGTAGTTATTCATACACTGTTCAATTTATCGAGTTGAAAATCATTTTCCTAGAAAGAGTTTTTATAAGTTCTATTCTTGAGATTTTTTATACATATATGGTTCAAAAGTTAGAGGGGAGGACACAATTTTTATGCTTTCGGAGCGATTATTTCCAAAATATTGATTATCGACAAATGATCTTCGTTTATATAACTTTATCTTAGTATACATTTTAAAATAGGGTTGAAACTAAAAAAAAAATACTCCACACTTTACGTGTAGCCCCCCTACAGAAACTACCCCAATGAAACACTTTTTTTACGACTTTGTCGGCGTGATTATCATATTGGTACCTACTAAAATCCGCCTTTCTAGTTCTAACGGAACGGCCACTGAAACACGGACAGACATGTCTGTCCGTCCATCTGTGTGTCCATCCGTCATGTCTGCAGACATGAGAAACTATAAGGGTTCCAACTAAGCGTTAAGTTGACTACCAGATCCCTAAAAGAAAAGGTTACCAGCCTTACAAGCAGCCTGAAATAGCTAACTACTTAATTAAATATCATATCTATTTTCATATAACATGGGCGCTAGAGGGCAGAGCGTGTGCACAAGCGGCCCACCTACAAACACGTGCAACAGTGTAATATTCAAAGCAAACCAAAAAATATCTGATTCTTTTCAACTCGCCCAAAAATGCGTTCGAGCGTGTACCTTATTGTGTTCTGGATTCTATATAAAGTGACACATTTTTCAATAAATTTTCGGAAGTGTGCGAACAGGTTCGATATTTAGATTTTTTAAATAACAGACTTGTTAGGGATGTATGGCACTTCTATTTTGTTTCCAAATATTTTGTGATATCTATGTATTGTGTTCATTGAGGGCAATCAACAACATGAAAGTATAAATCCCAAGTCAACTACTTAAGCTTACCTAGCTTACTCACGGATATGCTCAGGGATTTCTAGTAGGTACCTAAGTAAAAAATATTATTATATTTAGGGAAGGTAGTATAAAGGTAGTAAATATTCTCAATAGTTAGGATGCTTACGCTTGAGAGCTATTGTTTTTCGGTCGACTAAAGCTTATCTATTAATCTTTTGTTCACTAGTGCGTTCAAAAAGAGAGATCTTGTCCCGTCGGGCATTTATGACAAGTGTTTGGCCGATTGATAGCAAATTTCCCGGAGGCCTTCAACTCCATTGCATGATAAGATTGATAAGTTGATTTGTTCGTTTTAAGAAATCAACGAAAAAAAAACATTTTTTCAATTTATTGCATGTTTATGGATTTGTCATGTCCGTCCGTCACAGTCGTTATTTGTGTATCTGCAAATCCTTATCAATCATTATCAACGTCTGTCCTAAGATCACTTGCTCTAACTGTTTTGTCATATTAGTCATTAGCCCTAATGATCAGTTGTACTAACAATTGTTATACATAATGTAACGGGTATGCTAATACTCATTTATCCGAAGCATTATTGCCATAACTAACAATATATCCCTAATGTTTTTAGCATTTTCCTCGCAATTTCTCACAACTTTTATCCTACAATAATATGCACAGAATTTGTTCTCCTAAGTGACCCGCATAATAATAGTTTTCCATTATTTCTAATTGTTGCCCTAATGCTCAGTTAACTGTTGGCTTTAATTTTGTAGCTATTGTTCATAAATAGGTAGGTAAAGGTAAGGGTATCGTATCTATTTTGTTTTAAAATTCTATGTTTTTCAACAATATGCGAAAATTGTGAAATGGACTAATTTATCCAATAGACTTTTTATTACTCAATAAATACCTATCTAAGAAACGGGTCTAGGGTCTGCAGAAGCATGCCGACTAAAATCAAGAGTTTCTAAATTCGTGCAGTTATCTTATCAGAAAAATATTCAATGTATCAGTAAACTGATAGTACTCATGGATTTAGGTCAATGAAAAAATTGCTACTATCTACAGCTTTTATTATAGCATATAAATTGCTGTACTGCGACTGATTAAAATATAAGATTAGAAATAGGATCCATTTATTAGATGAGCGATAATGTTTTTGGCTTACTGCAAGGTGGGGGTTTTGTAACGCAAAAAAACGTCAGAAGAGGGCTAACCAAAAAAATACCTAATAGAAAATAGCGAGATGACCTGGAGACTTTTCATAGCGGGCGGGTGCACGCATTTAACTAGGGCGAGTGATGCAAAAGGAGTAGAATAAAAAATAGTCGTGGAAAAAAATATTATGAACAATGTCCAGTTATATTTTTAATTAGCTTGCTTAACTTCTGTTTGGCACTTATTGGACATATTACCACAAGAAAGCAATTACTATTAGAATAATAAATTAATGACTAAAATATTACATACCTTTGAAAGTTATAATACCTATAGTTAGGCATTATTGTTAAAGTTGAAAGCATCTTTAGTACAATATTTAGTATCTGTAAAAGGCATTTTTTTGGTTTTCAATTAATTTTAATTGGTTTTATCTAAATAAAATTAAAAAAATTATACATTCGTCGCTCAATCTACTTACGTCTACCAGAATTGCTTAACATGTTTGCATTATTTTTACCTGGACCTAAAATTAAACAACGAAGGATCGCACCTTCTTCACTTTTCCTGTTTCATCTTGAAACCACACGGCAAACCTGTATCGCCTGAGTTATGAACTCGTCATATTATCGGACAAGCCAAAAGGGCATATCGACATCGAACCCAAACCGCTTATAAGTCCTTTTAGAACCAACGCAAATACGCGACGAAGCCGGGCGCCGCGACAAATTCGTAATGAGGTAGATTCCACCCACACGACGTGTCCCTCGGTCAAACTTCCCCAACGGAACTCGTCAGATATATTCTCATTTGAAGTTATTTAGGCCATCGGGATCTCATAAATCTTAAGAAAAGAACCTATTTATGTATCGAGAGGATTTGCGCTGGTTCCATTTTATTGATGTTTATCACTGATCAGGACGACGAGCATTATCTGACCAATGGAATCGTAGTCTATAGCGTCTTTCGATCCGGAGGTTGCGGGTTGGCTCTTACATGAATTAAATTGATCGAAATTCTCTCATTATAATTTCATGTTAACCAAAGTCAAAGTCAATTGAATTTAGGATTTTTTATCAGCCTGTACTGAAAAAAATGCTAAGTTGGATTTGGAAGGTTGAATTCGGTCCTAATACAATTTTTATTTTATTTTACCGAACTTTTATGTTGGCATTCTACTAACATAATATGGATCCATTTTCCGAAATGAACATCTTCATTTCATTTCATTTCATTTCTACTAAATTAATTTGGGTGATTACACCAGTATTTTGTTGATTACACCAGGATGCTCAGCCAAGTTGCCAATCGCTAACGCTTAGTAGCGTAGGTATCGTAGTTTTCCCTCTCTGTCACTCTTTCATATTAGTGCGATAAAGACAGTTAGCTGCATTGGCAACTTGTCTAAGCACCCAGTTGTTTGGTATAATGTACAATGTTCTTTGTTGATTTAGTTTAGACCAGAACTCTGGTATCAACCTCAATCTTTTTAGTTTTCTAAATTTGATAGCAAGGATTTGTTACATATATATCAAAGTTTCCTCGTAATATAGCCAACCTAAGTCACTTTGGTATTTTTTTTTCAGTGATGTGTGGATGGAAAGGTCATAATACTCATAATTGCGGTCCACTCCAAAAATATGTTAGTTAAACGTTTTTGATCCTTTCACTTCGGGCATACGTTCCGAAATGTAAATATACATATCATTAGACGTGACTGTACTGACTGTACTTAAACCAACTCTTGGAATTAAGTTTCCTAACGGTTCCGAGGGAAAAACAAGATAAGCGCGAGATAGATAATTAGAAGATGATTTGCAATATAGCTGGTTACCGGTACTTTTTACATAATTGTGCCAATTTACGCCAGAAAGTTGTTGTTCAGTAATAAATTATAGTTATTTATTATACAAGGGGGCAAAGTTGTTGTTTAACTGTCGTGCCAATATTGAGACCTGAGCTAGCGAAAGATTCCAAAATTGAGCCACGAGCGTAGCGAGTGGTTCAAAAACTGGAATCTTGAGCATTGCGAAGGTCCCAAGGCACGAGAGTTGAACAAACTTTGCCGCCAAGTGTAATACAACTTTTTTCCCCTCACTATCGCGAGGAAATATGATTACAAATCTCATCCAAATGTAAATTAACTTAAAGAAACCATTTAAAACTCAATGTCGAAACGTATCGTAGAATAGAGTTACTTCTGGAAATTAAATATAGCCAATGGCTTACAAAGTCACCCATGAGAACGACCAATTTAACATGTGAGCTCCGATTGCGCATGTTTACTACGGTCATACAGATCCACTTATACTAGGCAGTAGGGGGCTATAGGAATTAGAGCAATGTCAAATTACTTTATTCACAAGTGTGTAAAAAGCGTTTTTACCCGCTCGTATTAAACGATAAACGAGCGCTTTACGAGCTAGTGAGGGGAAAAAGATTACATACCGTGCGCCAGTAGATAACAAATAAAAATACACAAACATGGTCGACTTTCAATAGCAATTGTTTGTTGTGTTTAACACATATCATGAAACACGTTCGTAGTTACGTTTTTACGTTAATGTCAATTACGTATCAATAAGTATTACTAAAAAAAATGCATGTGAACTGAAATTATAATTAACAACAATTTAAAAGGACATAATTTATAAGAATAAAAAACCGGGTTATGAATTGGTGATGAGACTAAAATTTTGTTCTAAAAGCGCGTGATTATGAATTAATGCAAGTTTTCATGTTTAATTACATTTTTTGTTTTCTATGAATGAATGAATGAATGAATGAAATGATTTATTGCAATAAACACGGTATTTAACAGATACTATTGGCACACGGTATATCTTTTAGCTTTATTTACTCAATAATAACAGTGTCTTGTATCCTAAGTAGCCTGTATTATTATCAACTATTATTTTTCTTTTACGTCTAAGTCGAGATATTCATGTATTTAGTCATTAATTAAGTAGGTAATTTATAAAGCCTTTGTGCAGCAAAAGGCTACACAGATAATAAGAAGATCCCGTCGGAGTTAACATGGTTCAAGATATTTCCGTTTCTGCTTATACGGACACAATAAAATAGGTACGGTCGGCTCTAATAATAAGTATCCTTATGCCTATTGATCCTTATGCCCTTGACATACGTTCCGAAATGTACATATTATTAGACTTGACTGTACCTACTTGTTTTATGAAATATAAATAACGAAATGGTTTTAGACATTAATCGCGATATTTTGAAGATTTATAGGTATTTCTTGACGTACCTCACCTAATAAGGTAAATATTTATATACTTAGGTACTTTCCTTTTTAAAAGGTGTTACAAAAGAATTTCTATAAATTTATTGTTGTTGCCAATTTTGCACTGTAAGATGTAACGAGTTGTATTACATGTTGGGGGTAGACACATTGTGATTATTATGGCGTTTACCCTCAATAATATAGAATGCAAATAATTGCATACCTATATAAATACACTGCTGCAAATATGTAAAAAATACACAGACATATATCCGTTCTACAAAGGTACCCATTGAACCAATTTGTTATTTCCATTAACACGTAAAATCATTATGCGTCGGCTGAGAATGCAATTGTGCTATACGCCACTTGCCTTGGTTTACAGGAGAGCGAAATGAAACAAAAAAAAATATTTCTTGAAATGTCTTATCATTTTGCAATATTTAACTTAACTGACACTTTAGTATATTAATTTACTGTTTTTTGTTATATACAATTAATGTTTAACTTATTATAGTCATGAGATATAAGTAGTTTTACAATTGCCATATCCATTTTGGTAAGAAAATGTTTAACTTGCTATGTATGATATGACACAAAGTTATGGATGTGTCACAAAATGTTAGTGCAATGTCAAGAAAGATAGACATTAAAAAGCAATTGTTTATGCAAATAAAAGTTATTTTACGACTAGATTTATTTCAAGTCAAGACGATAATTTATCTCAAATATGAAGACATACTTATTCACGTGAATATGGTGCCAATATTGATTCCCAATATTTATGTGAATCATACTTTCTTGTAAATAGGTACCATCTAATAGGTGACCTTCTCTATTTTGTGAAATGATAAGCTTTTGAACGATATCTAGTGCTAATGTCGATACCTATGAAATAATATCGACGAGAACAGCTTATAATATGTTTACTAATGAATGATAATTATATTAACGTTATTATTTCACATCAACTAATAAAATTACAGTTTAACTACACGCTCTATAAATTAAAAGACATGTCATATAATATGTACTTCAGGAACAGTGACCGAGGCCTCCTGTTTCCAGGACTTAAATAGCATGGCATGGCAGGAAAGCACGAGGTCGCTGGTTCGATTCCAGTACTGGTCATTGCGAGTTCGGTCACATTTTCTGTAGTATATGTCATTTCTTACAATTTATGGTTAGGTACTCGTAATTATACATATTATGTAGGTATTTATACCACCAACTTATTAAGATAAAAGCTTGAAGTATGAATGACACAAATCATTATAAATCAAACCTACCTTCTTTATTGTCATTTATCAAAAGAGAGGGTAGGTAAAAAAAGTATCGAATCGATACAATCAAATCGATTAATGGATTATGTCACAAAAATGTTGATCGGTTAGTCGCTTGGCACACTGATAAATAGCTGTTAACCGTAAATTTGTGTCATGTCCGGACATGGCACAATATTGTGATCACCATGTATTGCGGTTTGAGGATATGGCACAAAAATGTATGTTTTTTTAAAGTTTAAAATAAGAATTTTTAAAAATCGATTACTGTTATAAGCTACAAAAAAAATATTCTATCAAGAACCATTAAAAACCGATTTTGCTTAAAAATGGATATGGCACAATTGCATTCTCACCCGACATATGGCTGCCAGAAATCTAAAACTCATTGTCAGTTTTATTTTACACTTACAAGGTTTAATAGTAGGTACTTCTAAGATTTATAGTGAAGTTATATTTATTAACATTAACATGTATAATTGATAAGGATAAAAAACCGATCAAGTGCAAGTCAAAGTCAAAGATTGAGCTTCAATGGTACTTGAGACAGTCGGAGTAAGGGGTACCTTTAGGGTACAAAAGCTTTTTGGTACGAATTCCTAAAAAGGTCCAGCCAGCAATTATTTCAAAATATTTATATCTGTGTCAATTGTTAACATAGATATAGTGCAAAAATATTTTTATTAGTTATTCACTAAAACGTCTGAAATATATTCCTGTCACAAAAACTACAATACCCAGAGAGATTCATTCGGACGTTTTCGTGAAAATAAGAAGGAAAAAAGTCTTGCATTACATTGTACGACTTAGTTTTAAGTATGTAGGTACCTAAATGTCACTATTTTTTATTTTATTTTTTTATTAAGGTTCACCAACGTTTGTTCACATCAATGCATTCGTAACTTACTTGCTAATACCTACATTCAAGGAACGGTGTCACAATCACTTGTTATTACACGTAAACACTGCAGAACAATTTTGTATATTAAACAGCTAAGTGTTCATCTTAAACTAAAAAAAAAATCCATACCGCTTTCAATATATCTGCCGATGTAAGTATCTGTAATTTATAGTAACTTATCTCCGACTACTTAATTAAGAGAAAATTAAACGTATTCTATGTATTTATAATTATAAACTGTAGTATTTTTTATTAGTTGGCTTTTAGAATAAGAATTCAAGTAAATGGGTTGTTCCCAAAACTACCTATTGTACAATGTACATATAGTACGGTCAAATCGCACATTAAACTCGCAAAACATGTAGCAAAGCTGCATTTTTGGTATGTTATTTAGACACCATAGGGCAGTATAAAACCACATTTTGCAAGCAAAAAAAAGTTGTGCTAGCTGCGTTATACGTGAAAAACTGTGAAATTTACTGTCTATTTTTAGTTTCTGATTTTTATAAAAAAAGCCTTACGTTTTTTGACAATATGTATCAGGTAACGTTTAAAGATGAATTTGTAACAAGATGAGATAACATGCATTACCGTAGGTCTTATAGTTTCAGAGATTCGAGACTTCAAATAGTATCCTGTTTTGTAAACTAGATAAAATGTTGAGTTTTGCTAACGTTTTTGGTTTAATATCGCCTTACCTAATTATGCTACGAAAAACATGAAATAATTATCTTATAGCGCAATTAATATTCTTTCATTTAAGGGTAAAATCAGGTCAGTAAACTTTGTAATTGAAAATAAAAACGCGTAATTCAAAAGGCAGTAGGCCCGTATCTAAGTATTTCATACAAATCGCAAGTCGTGTTGCAAAGCTGCAATTTTAGTATATTATATAGGCCCTATAAGGACGTACAAAGATGCATATTACAAGAAAAACAAAAAAGGAACTTCGGCATAGGACGAAAAAACCTGAAAAAATATTGGACTTCTTTTACTTTTTGACGTTTAATTAAAAATCTATTATCTTTTTGATACTAATTGCTACAAAACTTAGAAAGAATATTAAATTCGAAAGGATTTGAGCTACCTTGCATTACCCTAAATTATATAGATTTAGAGATACGACATTTCAAAATGTGCCCTTCATTAAGTTAAGAAAATAAATGCATGTTTTGAAGCCTCGCATACTATATAACTATAAGACTTACAGTAATTGTTATCGGCTCAATTTGTTTCAAATTTGATATAGTTATTATCTACAATTACTTTTTTTCCCTTAGCGCGAACGTTTTGCCAATATTTAGTGAATAGCTTTAACGTAACCTAAAATTTGTTTATGTTTTGATAAAAGGGCACTTTGTGAAATGTCGTATCTCAAAATATGTATAACTTACGGTGAAGCAACGTAGCTCAAATCCTTTCAAATTTAATGTTCTTTCTTAGTTTTATAGCAATTAGTATCAAAAAGATAATAGATTTTTAGTTTAACGTCAAAAACTAAAAAAAGTGCGATTTTTTTTCCGTTTTTTACGTCCTATGCCCAAATTATTTTTTTGTTTTTCTTTAAATATGCATTTTCGTATATATCTATAGGGCCTTTATAATATACCAAAATTGCAGCTTTGCAACTCGACTTGCAATTTGTATGAAAAACTTAAATAGCCGGGCCTCCTGCCTTTGGAATTTCGGGTTTATACTTTCAACTTCAAAGTTCACTGACCTAATTTTACCCTTAAATTAAAGAATATTAAGTGCGCTATAAGGTCATTATTGCATCTTTTTCGTAGCATAATTAGGTGAGGCGATATTAAGTCGAAAACGTTAGCAAAACACAAAATTTTATCTAGTTTACAAAAAGGGGTACTTTTTAAAGTCTCGAATCTCTGAAACTATAAGACCTACGGTAATGTATGTTAGCTCAACTTGTTGGAAATTTATTAGTCTTTAAACGTTTATGTACATATGATACCAAAAAATGTAAGGTTTTTAAAATAAAAATCAGAAACTAAAAATGGCCGTCAATTTCGCAGTTTTTCAAAGTTAGTCATACATACAAACTATGAGCAACTTCGTAACATAAAAATGTGACGTTAAGTTTTGTTGCCATTAAATTATAAAGCACTTCATTATGTGTTTTTAGGGTTCCGTAGCCAAAATGGCAAAACGGAACCCTTATAGATTCGTCATGTCCGTCTGTCCGTCTGTCCGTCTGTCCGTCTGTCACAGCCGATTTACTCGGAAACTATAAATGCTACAGTAACAAAATTTGGTAAGAATATGTGTTGTATAAACCGCTACAGGATTATGTTACTAAATTGTAAAAAAAACCATTGGGGTGGGGGCCCTCCATACATGTAACTGAGGGATAGAAAAAAACATTTTGTTGTATATAAGCGTGTGGGGTATTAATAGAAAGGTCTTTGAAAATGATATGAAGGTTTATACATCTCATTTTTATTTAAGCAAATCGTTTTCGAGATATTAGCTCTCAAATCTGAAAAATGTGTCCCCCCCCTCTATTTTTTAAACAACGCGATATAAAATTCCAAAAAAAATATATGTTATGCACATTAATAAACTCTATCAACGATTTTTAGTTTGATTAAATTATCTCCTATAGTTTTTGAGGTAGGTTGATTTAACCGTATTTTTTTAATAATAAATTGATAATGGTACGGAACCCTTCGCGCGCGAGTCCGGCTCGCACTTGGCCGGTTTTTTTTATATGCAATCGACCCGATTCTTTTTTATTAGAATTTGCTACCAATTTGGGTAGGTAATCATTTAAACAGACTTTGAGCTTATTCGATAAATCTTTCATAACTAATTAAATGAACTCGGCATTAAAAGTTTCCTATTAATAATTAAGAACCAAAATCGCCTTTATTTAAGAATATTTATGTAAGTAAGCACCCGGCTTAATGAAATTTAATTCGTCTTTGTAGGTATATTAAATTTCCCGAACAGATCTTTCCGAAGCATTAAGAACTGATAACTAAGAATACATGCTAACTAAAACTTATGGTTCCTCTATTATGTACGTACAAAGGTACGATTCTAAATCGTATTTGGGACGTTAATATTTATTTATTTATTTGATAAGAGTTATGTTACCACTAAATACACTGTATTTCTACTTGAGTTTCTTAAATACTTATAAATATAATATAAATAAATAATAAAAATAAATATCATGGGACATCTTACACAAATCAACCTAGTCCCACGGTAATATACAAGGTGCCCATGAGGAAAGGGAAAAATTCTAACAGCATATTCCTGAAACTAAAAGAAGCAAAAAATGTTTAATGAGTTTTAAATAGTCAAATCTGCAAATTTTTTTTTTGTTTTTTTTTGATATTTTAATAATAAATAAAATAAATAATAAATATCTTGGGACATCTTACACAAATCGACCTAATCCCACGGTAAGCTCAATTAAGGCTTGTGATGTGGGTACCAAGCGACGATATATATAATAGATAGATACATATAGATACTTAAACACATAGACAACCATGACCAAGGAACAAATATTTGTGATAAATAAATACACAAATAATGCCCTCGCCGGGATTCGAACCCGGAACCTCCAGCTTCGTAGGCAGGGTCACTACCAACTAGGCTACGGAGGCTGACAAATTTTGAATGCCTTATTAATGAAACTATCGCAAAAAAAGCCCTTTAAAGTTTTTTTTTACATTTGCTAGGTAATTAAAGATTTTTTTTTGTTCATTTGATGTTTGTCAATTAAGTGTGACAAGACTAAGACGACATGGTGACAAAATCGTTTCCTAAAATGCGTTTATCATATCGTAACGGTCTAAATCAGTTTTAGGAAAAAAACAAATTTTCTATTAAAATAGACTGGATCCAGAAAACTTCATATGACATTTTTAACTTCAAATTTGATCAGAAATCCGTTATTGATTTTTTTCCCTTTCCTCATGGGCACATTGTATTACATACAGTCATGTCATATTCATTAATATTATAGTACATGTCTTTCTTACTTTACGAACTGACTCTATTTGTATGGGGCTAGCAATTTTTACAGACAATAATGTCACTAGAATTCTTTCCAAAACCTTTTAAACAATTTTTGATCATTCCCTTCCCAAGTATTTCTAACACTTTTTGATACTCTCTTATGCTATTCCACGGAAACGTGTCAATTTATTATGTGAGATAAAAAATGTGGGGCATGTGAGCGGCAACGACAACGTGAACTCAATAATAATTATAGAAAGGTAGGTATGTTGTTCCATTCACCGACTCCGTTATTTCGAGCTTACTTCCAATCGGCTCGTTGGTCTAGGGGTATGATTTTCGCTTAGGGTGCGAGAGGTCCCGGGTTCAAATCCCGGACGAGCCCAATAATCTTTTGTTTTTTTTTTATATAAAATATGTCAACCTTTTCATTTCATTTTACGAATATATTGATTTTCACGAAATTTAAAAAGAAAATATCTTATAAGTAAATAAAATTTCTATAAATCAAAACTACATTTTTATACCGCCAGTTTTGTAATTTTGTCTAAAATTAAATGATATTTATTACATTTAACGTTTTAAATAGCCGTTATAATTTCTTAAAAACATCTTAATAATTAGAAAAAGCAACAAGAAATACAAACGTATTACTGTTCACGACTTATATATATTTCACCCTGTATAAATGACACTAAATTTGAAAACTATTCCCTACACCCCGATCTAGTCTTGTCTTGCTTGTCCAACATCACGCTCAGGTGTTATTTTGTTAAAGCAAGTTTAGTTTTAATTTTAGTTAATAGTTATTTATTATTGTTTCTAAAAATATGTAACATTAACCATATTATTGTATCTTTTTTAATTATCATAAATATCATAATTTCAATTATTGAAAATTTTGTAACTTATTGAAAATTAGATAATTGTAAAGTTAATTTTAATCAACATTGGTAATTATTTTTAAAGAAGAGAACAACGACTCTTTGGGTAACAATGTAAGTATTCAGAACCAACATATTTTTACAAAGGTGGAATAAAATATGTGTATGTACTTAGTTTAGGTAAGGAACCTTAATATGCATTAGAGGTTGGTACTGTCACCATTATGGTCGCGTTTTATAAAGTTACAATTTACAATCTTGCCGTTTGCCTCTCTTTCTAGCCAATATGTGCGTGCGTTAGAGAGGCAAACAGCGAAATTGTAAAATGTAACTTTATAAAATGCGACCCAGATATATCGCAGCGACCACGGTGGTCGAAAATATCTGAACATGCCCATGTTCAGATATCAAACCCCAAGACAATAATATTTAATGTTTTAGAGCATCTTGATCACTCCGATATGTTTGATGGCGACTGTACCTAATTATTTATTAGGGGTACCTAAATATATTCTAAATCAGTTGCATAAAAAACAACGGAATTTTTACTGAAAATTCGGCAACATTTCTATTAGGTACCCACCTATTTTTTCTGCCGCAAGGAATCAAAACGCTTTAGTAAGCCCACATAATATTTGTGTAATTTATTCGCAGTGCGTAAACCGGATAAATCTGCAGGATAATTGAGCAACATACCTACCTATGTCATTAAGTTACGAACTCCTTACATAAATAACGTTGAGCGACTGGGATAATACCCACACATCAATCTCAGTTGAAATACTCAACCAAAATGTTTATTTTGTTTATTCATAATACAGGCGGTACACAATCGCAAAGGTCAGATTAGGACAACGAACCATAATTCTGTATGAGAATGTGTATGTAATAACTAATAAGTAGGTATAGTCATATTTAATTATTTTTAAATTGATTTAATTATAATATAATATTAATTTATCGATAACAAATTCCCTCATTTAAAATTGTTCTTACATTTCCTACATAATTAGCCAGCAACAAGATTTCTTCATTCGGCTAATTGCCTGCTAGTACAAAGACTCATTGCTTACTTTAATGAAGTATTTTATGAAATAATAAAATAATGATTAATTAATTATAGTAATGTAAGTACTTATCTAAAAAACGGTTATACCATTCATAGTTATATTTTGGTATTAAAAAGTTAAGTTTTGAATGTTATAGATTATTTAAATTTTATAAATTTTAAGATTTGGGACATCACTGGACATACATGGTGTTCATTACAAAAAGACAAAATTTCTGTCTTTGTCCTTATATTGCCACGTACGTTTAATTTTGATGTGTTTCTTTAAATTGATAAGAGGGTAGTTTTAGTAATGGTATTGTATCGGTGCATAGCCGGGGCGTGTGTACCTACCTATGAAAACATCAAGTGAAGTGCTTAAATCTTAAATAAACAACTCAATCGAGTCCAAGAAACAGCCCACTGGGTATATACTCGACACTCGTATACTCGTACGTGAGTCGACTGGAGCCGAGTATTACTCTACTAAAGTGCGGACAAAATACACGACATGTCGCTCTAAGTTGATGAGACTTTATCTCTATGTCTCGTTTACGCCAAGAGGATGCGCTGCTTTTAATATTGCTAAAGGTCAAAGGACATAGTAAGTTTGCAGTATTTTTATTTACTTTCTAAGTTTATGTAACATTTATTATAACGAGCAGTCGAGAGGGCTGGACCACAGACTACATAATTTCTCAGTTAATTAGAGAACAATGCAATGCCTGTGTTCTTTCTACATTTAATTACTTTATGCAGAATATGTATTAAAACAATGTATGTTTCGTAACCGCCCACGAAAAATGGATGCTTTGCCCAGTTTTTTACCCATCATGGAGCCAATTTCACTAGTTAGACGCCTAGGATATCACTATAGAACTAGGGGAGACCTAGGAGAGTTGACACAAATTTTACATATCCACACATAACTTCTTTGTTATACAAGCTGCCAATTTCACTAGTTAGACGCCTAGGATATCACTATAGAACTAGGGGAGACCTAGGAGAGTTGACACAAATTTTACATATCCACACATAACTTCTTTGTTATACAAGCTAAGGACGTAATCGTCATTTTTAGAAAGGGGATTTCATAATCTAATTGTAAATGTCAATTCGAAAAGTAATAAGTCACTAGAAGGTGGCAAAAACATCGTTATTCTAGAACAAGTCGGGTTGTTTCAACCCTCCTAATACCGAGATAAGTTGAAACAGATACCTGGGTAAGTTGACACATAAATAGAAATTAAAGTTTTAACATAAATATAACGATAGTTTAGGCAATCATCGTATTTATTTTACTAAAACACTTTACTAAAACAACTTTGAGGTCAAAT
Source organism: Thaumatotibia leucotreta (assembly GCA_025490895.1). NCBI lineage: Eukaryota > Metazoa > Arthropoda > Insecta > Lepidoptera > Tortricidae > Thaumatotibia > Thaumatotibia leucotreta. Next base: position 51,048 of record JALPQI010008218.1, read on the forward strand.
ATTAGAAATATACTAACACAAATATGTTTTTTCTTATAAGAATAATAAGGCACCTTCATTGTACGACTGTGAGTACACATTTAGTTTTTTCTTACCTATATTATGAATTTATGATAATTCAGGTCCTGCATACTTAAATAAGTTTGATTCTTTTGCACACTAAAGTTATCCATAATCACATCAACGTTTAGACACTAAATGAAATTAATTAAACATTAAAATTGTAAGTCTTCTCTTTTCAGGATAGAAAAAAAAATCTAACTAAAATAATCTAACTTAACTTCTTATGATAATTGACAGTTTTACTAACAAACAACACAGAACATTAATGTATCTAACTAGATATAACAAAATGCGACGTAATAAAAAATTGGATTGAATTAACCCGGCCAACAGTTTAATATAATATATGCAGTCCAGTTCACCATTATGTGTATTTCGCATGTACCCAGCCCTTGCAATCCAAAAACTATTTTTTATATTTTTTTGGTCTACATTTATATATGGCTCTAAGCAACACAGACTTAAACGGTTCGTCAGTACAGTGTACCTAATAAATATACCTGTTTATTTTTTTTGTTATCATGGAACTATCTGTGAGTCCCATATAATTGGCTTACTGTATCCAGTTTAAATTTTGTTATTGTTTTCTTAGCCGCTGGTTCTCCAAATATGTAAAAATAAAAAATGAAATAAAATAAAAAATCATTATTATTTTCATTCTCACTATTGCATTTCGTTGTTTTTACCAGTCGTTTTATTATGCTTTTTATATTTATTTTTCACAATTGTCTTTGTTTGCTTTGATTAATCTAATAATGGTTTCATGTCGTTTTTTAGTTTCCTGTTTGCTTCTGTTGCTTTAGGAACTCTGAAATATCAAATAAATATTTAGTCTATAAATTAACATCGAGGAGAGTTGCAACAAAGGAGGTTAGTTGAAACAAACCGTTTCAACTTACCTTCCCTTCAAAATTAACGCCTTTTTTTATTATATTTTTCTTAGCGATTATTACTTAGGTACAAGCGGTTCTCGTTTGAAAATAACATGTTTGAATATAAACATGTACTCAAATAGACGTTACAAATAATTTATACAAAGGGCATAATTCTTAATATAACACGTAAATAAACGGTATTGAAAAAATGGGTAAAAACTTACTTTTCGCACAATTTTGAACACATACGTTATAACTCCGCAACCGTTCGGCCGGCGGCCATGGCGTGTACTGAAGAGTAGGTGGGAGGGAGAAAAGGGATAGAACTGCGCTATTGACAGATTTCTAATGCCTATAGTTCCTGAGATTTTGTCGTTGTGTCAACTCTCCTAGGTCTCCCCTACCGGCTCCGACAAATATACTAAATACCTACTTATACTTAAACCTGAGATAATGCATATTATTGTACCTTCATCCAGTTACCGCAATATTGTAGTAAATTCCTCCTCGAATTTCATGCCAATCTCAATTACGTAGTTCTCCATTTTAAGTATAAAGAGGTTGCAAAATGACACCGATACTAAAAGATTCTCATTTATGATAATTACGAGTATGATATTAGTTTTGGCAATGTATGAATAGAAACACATTGAGAAACATCAACTGTTTAAAAAAAAATACGTGTAAGTATCGAATTTCGCTTTAGAAAAGGTAACCTTTAACTTGCTTCTAGGCTTCTAGCAGTTTTATTTTCGTTGGGCCGTGCTACTTTTTGTAGACACACTTAACTATAAAAATCAGAACTTTTTTATGAAGCACGTGACATTTTTCCCAGGGAAAGGGTCGGCTTTCCCGGTAATAATGTAGGTATTAGCGAATATCTGGCGTCTCAGTCTTTAAGCCCGGCGGTACAGTCGCCATCCATCAGATATATCGGAGCGATCAGAGTGCTCATAAATATCGGAGCGTCTATGGTTATTTATTATTATTATTGTAGATAAGGGCTTGTCCATTAATCACGTAGTACTGTATAGAGGAAGGGGGAGTTCAAGAAAAAATCACCAATTATCACCATAGGGGAGGGGGCGTCATCGAACAAATCTCGTGTAATTTTGTGTTACTCTCTGCTGAACAGCATTAATAGTAGTAAAGAAAAGTAGAGAAGAGTAAATAGTACGGCGTCGGGCTTCTAGCACTCTCGTTAGTAATTCCGTACTTACCTCCCTTGATGCATACAATGTTTTTCATCACACTTGCCAACCAAAAAATAAGTTTTAAGACATAATATCATTAAATGACGTACTGACATTTCTATTACTCCCTAGGGAATTTCACTTTTCTATTACTCCCGCTACGCGCGCAAGCAATGGCGCGCTTAGACAGCAAGTGTGATGAAATAGTACATTGTGCATCAAGGGAGGTAAGTACGGAATTACTAACGAGAGTGTTAGAAGCCCGACGCCGTCAGGCGGAGGGCTTTTATGACTCGAGTTAGTAGTTCGCTTACCTACCGTGATGCATACAATGTTTTTCATCACACTTGCCGACAAAAAAATAAGTTTTAAGACAAAATATTATTAAATGACGTACTGATATTTCTATTACTCCCTAGGGAATATCACTTTTCTATTACTCCCGCTACGCGCGCAAGCAATGGCGCGCGTAGACAGCAAGTGTGATGAAAAAATATATATAACAGTCTAAAATCGGCCAAAATGGTATGACGTGATTAATGGACAAGCCATAAGGGCTAGAAAAGTTGCCGCATCGACAGGTTGCGATCTATTGTTATGGTGTTAAGAGTACACGTTCAGATATTTTTGAGCACCGTGGCCGCTCTGATATATCTAATGGTGACTGCACATGAGCGCTTTGTTGTCATTCACGTGACATGTATTGGTACCTTTACCTTTAGCTGCTTCCCGAGTTGGAAGCCTGAGTTTTAGTTAAAGGCAAAACGTTTAATTCTGTTTAACGACGTTAAGCGAGCAAATTACTGCAGGCGTTCAGTTTACTTACTAATTATAGTTACCAAGTTAACCTACTTGGTGGGATATACTAATTCCTTATAAATGAGACTAAACACAAACGCGTATAATGTGACGTAACTGAGATTTCTACGTTTATTCATCGAGAGTACTTGGTGGGATATACTAATTCCTTATAAATGAGACTAAACACAAACGCGTATATGTGATGTAACTGAGATTTCTACGTTTATTCATCGACAGTACTTAATTTTATAAGTAGGTATGTAGGAGGGTATATTTAGTATTATTTTATGCTTAAGAAAACTATGAAATTTTAATAGGTATATTAAAATATTATCGAACCGGGTTATTCACGTATTGAAGTCGATAATTGCCCGACATGTTCCGACCCATTAAGAGGGTTCTCGTCCGGAGCACCCTCGGCCAAAACTCGACGTGTACGCGTTAGTAATAATTCTAAAATTTTAATAGGTACTTATATTTTTGTCTGTATATCATGATAATTTATTTTTTAACCCCTTACCGCATAGAATAGAATCCATATTGATTGCCATTAGAGTTAAAATTTTAACAATTTATTACCCAATTTTACTACCGATTTCACAAATCTGACATTAGGTAGTCGACGACGAGTAGTCAAGTAGGTACCTACTTGTCGTATAGTTAATTAGCCATGCCTACAGTATGAAAATAATAATTACTAACTCACGATATAAATGTCGAACTACACATAGATCTATACAAAATGTATAGGATATAATGGATAGGAATAAATTAATAAAATGCCAAAATTACATTCGGGATGTTTATTTTCTTGTGATTTTGTATTAATAAATAATTTATATCTAATTCCTTTGAACACATCGAATAGACAAAAATCGATCCCTGTAAAAATTGAGTATTCACAAAATCGAGTATCTTAATTGTACCTACGAATAACATTAGCGTATTAAGTTCAAGTAATACAAACGAAATACGACAATATTATACAAGACCTTTACAACGACCTATAACTTATACTAATGTCTATAAAACAACTCTCGCATATTTCAAGGGTGCTATCGTGCCACAATTCAGTCGCACAAAAATAACACAGAAGAAACAATGGCCCTATCCACCAAATAAATTACGTTAATCAGATAAATTGACGACAACATTGTTTAAATTAGCCATGATTAAACACCACTTTCACGAAACATAAATACTGAATGGGACTAAGAGGTTTTAGTCATGAAAATAAAATTGTTTGTATCATTATATTAGGTACATAATTGGCAGTATCCGTGTATTTGGGATAGTTTTCCAAAATATTGTACACAGTAGTTTCAACATTTCTTTAGTATAACTTTCGTTAAACAAAAGACGTTATGTTTTAATTGAGGCGTTTACTGTGTACCAGTTTATTAGTAAATTATCCCAAAGTAAATAAATTATAACCTTTAGTAGGTATGTAGATTGTGTAGGTCAACCGAACACTTTAAACTACTTAGGTACTCTACTATTTATGTACTTTCTTATACTATAAAATAAAAATGCCACTTAATTTCAATATAAAAAAATTGAGGATTAATCTCAGATAGTCCTATTTCCCGTTTAGATAAATCGGCTAAGGGGTGCAAACCGGTTTTTATTTGTATGAGATTACGATTAATAACCGGTTATTAACCGGTTTTCCATACTTTCCAAAACCGGTTTGCACTCCCTAAAATCGGCCTTACGGTAGTCTTATTTCACGCCTGACAGTCGTTTCGGTTGGCGCTATCGGGCCAGTCACACACGTTCAACTTGACATTGAACACGGTGCCCGGCTGGCACGTGAACTGCACACCCTCTCCGTTGACACACCGCCAGTACTGGAAATGGAAAGAAAGATTGTAATTTGGCTTGAATCATGCCATTTAAAACGACTGCACGTCGGGCCAGGGGCCTGAATAAAAATCGATAGTTAATCTTGACTGACAATGCGTTCCATCGGGTAGACTTGGGATTTTCTCGTCATTCATTATTTAAATTGTGCGGGTTTGAATAAAGCAAGAGAAGCTACGAGTAGTCTTCATGACATTAAACTGTAATTTCTACGGTAATGTAATTACATTTTACATTACCTTTATTCTGATATACAATAAATACCTGATTTCATACCATTTGGTAGATCTGTACCTACCTATATTATCGTAAAGAAATGATTCTTAAATACATAATATACGTGTACTGTACACTCAGTTTTGTAAATTTCTTACGTACTGCTGTTGATGCCCCAAATAAATAAAAAAGATAAATAGACAGCCATGACCAAGGAACAAATATTTGTGATAAATAGATACACAAATAATGCCCTCGCCGGGATTCGAACCCGGAACCTCCAGCTTCGTAGGCAGGGTCACCAGGTACCAACTAGCAACTAGGCTACGGAGGCTGACTCAGCTTAAACTAATCAAAACGTATGCGAACTTACGAAATCTAACCAAACTCAAAAAGTATTCGTGATTCAGGAACAAACATAGCTAGACAAAAATAAATGCCCTCGCCGAAATCCGATCCCAGGATTTAAACTTAGCAGACTGAATCTCTATAGACCAGTTCCAGAAGCCGGTATCATACTTAGATG